>JBDJHY010186180.1:0-11962 GCA_039654485.1 Withania somnifera
TAAAGTGTCGAAGGGTTTGCATTCACTTGTTTGTATCTCCCAATCGTATGGAAGGCCACGATATTTCTTTTATGTATTATTGTACTAATATACTATTTTAGCTGAAAGTATTTATATATTTGTTGGTTTCTCTTTCAAATTCCCTCTATTGCTTTAGTTGTGTAGTTATCCCTTCTTTTCATCCCCGTTATTATGGTTATTGGTATACTGCTAGTTTTTTTATTTATTCATATCTTATAGTCGAGCATGGATTTAGGTACATTCTCTCCTTTGTTTGCCTGAATCTTCCTTATTGTTAGCTAGTTATCTAGGATATTTATTTGTATCTATCTTATTAGCTAGTTTTTCTACTTGATCTTCTTGTTTGACTGTTATGACATAATTTCTTTATTTGCCCATTTACTACTTTAATTTCTTATATAAGCCCAGTCAACCGATGATGCCAACTGGGTACCCATTATTTTGGTACTTATAAAACACTTATGAATCTTTTGGTGTAGACCTGAGTATGAGTATTCACCGGTGGTACCTGAATTTCATGCTGATATTCTGATCTAAGGTAGATGATGACTTTTGTCACCCGAAGCTTGAATTTACCTTTACTTATCACTTATGTTGTCCTTTTGTATCTTTAAGGAAGACATTGTCTTGTATATTAGAATTGTATTCATATTAATGGCTCATGTATCGAATGTCAAGTTTTAGAAATTTTATTGACTTGATTTAGACTTCCGCTTACCCTCCCTTTATTTTTATGTCTTATATTTGGCTTTTAGTTCTTTGTTGATTGGGATGTAAATGACCTTTTGACCCCAGAAAATGGTTCGTGACAAATTGGTATTAGAGCACTAGATTCATTTGTATCCTTAGTACATGAGCCAGTGTCTATTAGGGTCTTAGGATTGGGTATGATGGCATTTTTATCCTATCTTCGAGATTCTATAGCTATATTTTTAGGAAGTTATTCTCTTTTCTTCCTATTTCAATCTTTTTATCCTAGTTGGTCAATTGAAATCTCATTTATTCTTGTTTACTCTTTTGTAAATGTCACATATATGATGTTCGATAGTATCAGGAGATGGTGAGCCTATTGCACCACCACCTAGATGAAGTGGTAGAGGTCGAGGATATTTTAGAGTTGTAGTATTTGATAAATTTGTATCACCTATCAGAGCTATAGTTGTCAAGCCTGAGCTTGTATCAGGTCAACAGCCATCAGAGGTACATGGATCAGGTTTGTTTTCTCCTATGCCTTCATCAATTTTGGCTTTGACTCTAGAGATGATGGGATTTTTGTTATAGTTGTTGGGTATGTCGGGGCAACCGACAAGTGGAGTGGAGAATTCATCCCTTAGTTCTATTAATATCAAAGTGCCACTAACATCGAGATCTTTATGTTCAGGTGTTCCACCATCCTATTTAGTTTTTTCCAACACAGATCGATCATTCATCATTACCAACAGTGCTTACTCCATTTGTGGATCTATCTACACCCTTATATCCACCTATTTCTAACTTCAATCAGAAGACGTTGGGTAAATTTTTGAGGTTGGGTCCTCTGAGATTCACTGGTAATCTGGGAGAGGATTCTAGAGATTTAATTGATATATATCAAGATCATTTGAATAACATCGGCTTGCTATAGACTCACGATGTCACTTTTACAATATATCATATGGGCGGTCTCCCCAAATAATTATGGAGGTCTTATTTTTTGACCAAGTCAGCTAACCCAACACCTATTACTTGGAGTTTCTTTCGTGATGCCTTCTAGGAGAGGTACGATTCTCGTACTGATCAGAATTGTAAGAGAGAGGAGTTTCTTAGACTGCAGTAGGGTTCTTTATCTGTTACTAATTATGAGGCTGAGTTTCATAGGTTGTCATCATATGGGGTCATCCATATATATATTTATATTGAGACAAAGTAGGTCTGTTGCTTTATATTTGGGTTGGATATTGAGGTTCATAAGACTGCTGAGGTATTGGATGCTACCGGGTCATCCTTCTAGGCTATTCTTGAGAATTCTCATACAATGGATGAACTTGGTCATGGTGAGAGTGTTAGGGAGGATAAGAGGCCACGTTATCAGGGGTTATATAGTGGTTCGAGGTATGGTGGTAGGGGTTCTAGCTCTTGGGTTAGGACCTTATTTCATTAGTAGCAGTAGAGGAAGTCTTGATGTCTCATTTAGGTTTCTCTTCAAATGCTTAGAAGATGTTCTCAAGGTCATTATTTAGAGGGTCGATCGTCGAGAGGTGTGACTTTAGGTTCTTTAAGCCATGATGGCCATCCTATTTCTGCTAGTTCATCCAGTTAGAGTAAGCTAGTTGGGCCATATTATGAGTGCAGCGTTATGAGACACTTGTCTACAGATTATCCCCAGAGGTGTATTATTCAATTTGTGGTTTAGTCTCTTGTTTCTTCAGTGCCTATTCTAGTATAGTCAATTAGGGCAATGCCATATCAGGGCAGGTGTGTTGGTGCTTTAGGTCGTGGTTCTTCTTATCATAGTGAGGGAAGAGGTCGTGATAGTGGTCGTGGTGGTGGTTGTCATTATTTTATGAGGTCCCATGTAGATTCTAGGTAGAGGCCTCTGATATTATTTTTACAGGTACCATTTCTGTGTGTTATCAGCCCGCTTTGGCTTTAGTTGATCCAGGATCAACTTGCTCCTCTATGTCTTCATATTATGCTCTATGTTTGAGTTTTTCTAGTGAGTTATTGCCTATTTCATCATCTGTCTCCCCCGAGTAGGTGATTCTTTAGTAGTAGATCTTGTGTTCATATCCTGTTATGTGATTATTGGGGATTTTAAGACTTGGGCTAATTTGATATGGCTAAATATGGTTGATTTTGATGTAATATTTAGCATGGAATGGTTGTCCCCTCATAGAGCGGTCATGGATTATTATGCCAAGGTCATAACCTTAGTTGTTCCTGGTGCATCCCCAGTCCTGTGGAAGGGTTCGGTTAGTCGCGTACTGATAGGGATCATATCTTATGTTCAGGATAATTGTTTAGTGTCTCGTGGTTATTTATGTTTTTTTTCATATGTTTAGATGTGGGTGTTGGACTCTTCGTTTCCTGACTCAGTGCATATTTTTAGTGAGTTTTCTGATGTATTTTTATCTGACCTTCCTATCCTACCACTTAAGCAAGCATTGGTTTTGATATAAATTTAGAATCGACACCAGGACCATTTCTATTTCTCCATATCATATAACACCTAATGAGTTGAGAGATCTTAAGAATCAGCTTCAGGATCTGTTAGATAAGGGTTTCATTTTTCTTAGTATTACCTTGGGGTGCTTCTGTTATATTTCTGAAGAATAAAGATGGTTCTATGCACATATGTATTGATTATAGGTAGCTTAATGGTGTTACTATGAAGAACACATATCCTATGCCCATGATTGATGATTTATTGGACCAGATTTAGGGTTCTGCCATCTTTTCTAAGATTGACTTGAGATCGGTTACCACTAGTTGAGGATTTGGGTGGAGTCCATCCATAATACAACATTTAGGACATAATATAACCATTATGACTTCTTAGTAATGTTTTTGGGTTGACCAACGCCCTGCAACATGACTTCTTAGTAATGTTTTTGGGTTGACCAACGCCCTGCAACTTTTATGGATTTGATGAACCGAGTATTCAGACCTTATATTGATTCCATTGTGATTGTGTTCATCGATGACATTCTAGTGTATTTGAGCAGTATAGAAGGTCATGAGTGTCACTTGGGGATAGTTCTTCAAACTTTGAAAAACCATCAACTTTATGCCATGTTCTTGAAGTGTGAGTTTTAGGTCGACTCAATTGCATTTATTGGACATATGGTGTCCAAAGAGGGTATTAGAGTGGATCCTACTAAGGTTGCAGTTGGTCGTGATTGTCCAAGACCGATTACTCCTACTGAGGTTCGTAACTTTGTCAGACTTATTTGGCACTACCATCGATTTGCTGAGGGGTTCTCTTCCATAGAAGCACTATTGTTTAGATTGACTAGAAAGGAAATTTCATTCTAGTGGTCCAATAAGTGTGAGGCTCACTTTCAGAGGCTTAAGATTATCTTGACATCTGCTTTTATTTTGACATTATCGGTTGAGTTTAGAGTTTTACAGTTTATTGTGATTCTTTTGGTATTGGTCTATGTTGTGTATTGATACAGCAGGGTTGTGTTATTTCCTATGCTTTGAGGAAGATGAAGGTTTACTAATACAACTACCCAATCCATGACTTGGAGTTGGCGATGGTAGTTTTCACGCTCAAGATTTGGAGCCACTATCTTTATAGAGTTCAATTTGAGATTTTCACTGATCATTGTAGTATTTAGTACATTGTGAGTTAGAGGGAGCTAAACGCTTGATAGCTGAGATTGATTTAGTTGCTGAAAGACTATGAAATTACTATATTGTATCATCCTAGCAAGGAAAATGTGATAGCGGATGTCTTGAGCTGATAGTCGATAAGTATGGGCAGCCTGGCTGCTTTATCAATTTCTTAGAGGCCCTCATCCTTAGACATTCATTTTTGATAACTGATTGGTTTTACTTGAGCTTGTATATTTAGGTCATGTTCTAGCTAACATTGAGGCCCCTTCTTTATTGGTTGATCAAATTCAATTGCGTTAGTTTGAGGAACCATGCTTGTTGATATTCGTGATCGAGTATTGCAGTATGATCCCTATAGAGCTATAGTGTATTCAGATTATATTCTGAGGTTTGAGGGTCACATTTTTATTCCATTGGTCGATTATTTTGTCCGGTTGATCCTCTCTGAGGCCTATGGTTCCTATTATTCCATCCATCCAGGTGCATCAAAGATGTATAGATATTTGAGAAAAATTTATTGGTGGAGTGGAATAATGATGGATATTGTTGAGTTCGTCTCTAGGTGCTTGAACTATCAACAGGTTAAGTTTGAGCACTAGATATCGGGAGGTTTGATGCCACGACTTCCCATTCTTAAGTGGAAGTTGGAACGGATTACTATCGATTTCATTTCAAACTTGCCTCAAACTTCTCGAATCCATGATTCAATTTAGGTTATTTTTTATAGAATGACTAAGTTTGCGCACTTAATTCTAGTTCATACTTCATATAATGTGGATAAGTTAGCGCATATCTATCTTGATCAAGGTTTAAACTTTATGGTATTCTGCTTTTTATCATCTATAAATGCGACACTCAGTTTACATCTTAATTTTGGAGGGTAATTCAGCATGGTATGGTTACCGAGGTTCATCTCAACGTAATATTTCATCCCCAAATAGATGTTCAGTCTGAGAGGACTATTCATCTCTGGTAAGACATGTTGAGGGCTTGTGTTCTTGATTTTAGTGGTTCTTGGGATTAGCATTTGCCATTGGTTCAGTTCTCTTATAACAATAACTACCACTTAGCATTTAGATGTATCCTTTTGAGGATTTGTATAATAGATGATGTCATTTACCTATTAATTGATTTGATGGATTTGAGTCTAGGATTCAGACTTTAGATCTTCTTTGGGGTGCTTTAGACAGAGTAATTTTGATTCAGGATAGATGTCTGGCATCCTAGAGTAGATCGAAGAGTTATTTAAAATGTCGTCATCTTGCTTTAGAGTTTATTTCTAGTGATTGAGTCGCCCATGAAGGACGTTATGAAGTTTGGAAAGAGGGTCAAGCTAAGCCCCTGATATATTGGCCCTTTTGAGATACTTTATAGCATGGGTAATGTTTCTTATAAGTTATCCTTTCCTCCCATGTTTTTAGCTGTGCGTCCAGTTTTCCATATGTCTATTTGAGATAGTACATCCCAGATGAATCGCATGTGCTTCGTTATGATTCTATTCAGGTTGATGAGGGATTTTTAATTGTTGAGTAGTCGGATCTGCTTTTAGATAGAGACGTGAGATAGTTGAGGTCTAGGGAGATGGATGAGTCTATTAAGGAGGTCTAGAATGAGTTGAGATCTTAATATCCTTAGCTTGTTATGCCTTCGGTACTTCCTTTTCTGACTGTCGGGGACAAAATTCCTTTTAGTAGTGGATGCTGTAATGACCTTTATGGTCCTTTTTGTGTTTTGTCTTTTCTTGCATTCTAGATATTTTCTTTTGTGGCCCTATGTCATTTGTGACTTATCAGGACTGGTGATTTGGTTCTCGGGTCATTTATTTGGTTGTTATATCCATTTCCTTGTTCTAAAGACTTAATTATGAAAATTATTGACTTTAATCAATATCTATGAAAATAAATTTGAACTCAAATTTTGTCAGTTCTATTAGATCCTAAATGTTGATTTTAATCTAGATGGACTCTTGGTTTGAGTCCGAAGGACTTGATTTTGGTTTTACCTCAATTTGTGTATTTATTTGATTTTTAGTTCATAAATGTAGCTTGGGTGGATTTTATGTGACTGGAGCATTAGATTTAAAATTTAACTGCACGATTAGCTCTAGAATATCAAACTTTTGTTACTTGAGTTGTTCGTTTGGGCTTCATGACAACCAGGCTCATTTTGAGTACTCAATTGGAAAGTTAATTATTTTGACATAGAGTTGACTTTGATCAATATTTTATCAAAACGATCTTGAATGGTAATTTTATCCATGCCATTGAGTCTGAAACGTCATTTACACGCAAGTAGCATATTTTGTTTGTGCTTATTGGGTTGTGAACGCATTTCAAACTGTCTATCGGACAAATTTTCAAGGGCTGATTTTGCTGGTGCATTAGCAATAACCATCCTTCGTGTTCGCGGGGCTAGACCATATTGTTGCTAGTCCATCGTGTTCATAGAGAAGGACCTTGGTTTGGCTTCCTATTTTCCATTTTGCGATTGTACCCACACCAACACATTCACGGTGAGTCAGAGTGGTGCTTGACTGCCTTCGCAATCTACTGGATACATCTGTACAAGCATTTTTTGTGGTAGTATTTAGACCCCTAAAGTACGAATTATATTCATTCTTTACCATATTTTTGCTTTAAATGCTCAAAAATCACCATTTTCAATCCTTGGGGTTTTGCATGCAATAGTGAGTGACATTGAAATCAATATTTCTTCAATTATTCTTTAATTATTGGTAAGTTTCCACCCTAATTTCACTAAATTTCATTCAACATTCTCAATTTTTCAAAATTGGTTATTCACTTTAATCCATTGATTTGTTCTTGTTTCTTGCTCGACTTACATCTAATTTTCAGCTACGATGCGAGGAACATTTTGGTACCCTTAGTTTGAAGTGTCGGGTTTGCGAATGTGTAGGCCTATTTTTATCGGATTTTGGATCTGGCTAAAATTGTAGATTTATGGTATCATTTGACTTATAGTATTGTGTAGATTATTATTTTTCTAGTTTTGTGATTGTTGCATAGTTTTAGAGCTTTCCGAGCTACTTTTTACCTTTTTACCATTATTTGTGAGCTTATCTTTGGATATCAGGTACTCTATGGCTTACCGATCATAGAATTGACTTATTTGGAAAATAATTGTAGTAATTATCCATCCTTGGTTTGGGTTTTTTAGGTTTGGTACCCTTGACCATGTCTGTCTTGGTGTTACATTTGCGATTACAGTTACACTGTGACCCTATGGTCTTGATTAACATTGGAATATAGATGTGGGACTATTGGGAATATCCATGACTCACGTTCATCAATTAGCTCATTCTATATTTTGTATTATTTTCACCTACACAGGGCCGACAGGACTTGTTTGAGATATTGTTTGTGTTTGAACATATCATCATCATCATAAAACTGGTTTTATGCACTATTTCTACTATTTTATGGCCAAGAGCCCCACGTCGCTGATTTTGAAACCTTGTATGGCCTCAAGGCCCATTTCAATATTATAAGACCAAAATGAGTATCAAATAATTATTTTTACTAGTGTTTTTATGATAAACGGAATATAAAATGGAATCACTGCTTTAATATACTACTAGACTCAGTGACGCCCGAGTTCTAAACATTAATAGTTTATATTGGTTTTATTCTCAGTGATGCCTAAGCTACAATATTGAGACTATAGTAATTTAGACCCGGTGATGCCTGGGCATTCATCCATACAATGACATTTTGAGATTTTAGTTTTTGTTGCGAGTTTTGAGTTAGTATGATGTGATGCCCACCATGGATCTTGCCAATTGGGGCTAGTATGTGATCGTAGGAGGGGTATATGGGGGAATCCCTTCTATGTTTCCTACTTATTGGATCTATGAGTACTGGAGGAGGAGCATACACATTTACTTTTAGCATTCAACATGCATATTATATCCTTGAGTACTGTTTACTCGTCATATTCTGGTAGTATAGGATGCAAAAGGGTTTGCATTTACTTGTTTCTATTTCTCGATTGTCATGGAGGTCGTTGGGATTTTTGTTACTTATTATTGTATTGATTTACTATTTTAGCTGAATGTATTTATATAACTATTGGGTTTGCATGTTCTCTTTTATATTTTCTTTAGTATTTTACTTGTGTAGTTATCGCTTCTTCCGATCCTCGTAATTGAAATTATTATTTACCACCAGTCTTGTTTTTATTCATATCTTATTAGTCGAGTACAAATTCAGGTATGTTCTCTCCTTTATTTGCCTGAATATTCCTTATTGTTAGCTAGTTATCTAGGATACTTATTTGTCTTTATCATGTTAGCTAGTTTCTCTATCTCATCTTTTTGTCTGATTGTTGTGACCTAAATTTCTTATCTTCTTTTTAACTTTTTTTATTTCTTATATGAGGCCAGTAGGCTAATGATCCTTTCTGGGTACCCATTGTTTTGGTACTTATACTATACTTCTGCATCATTTGGTATAGAACTGATTACGAGTGGCCACCGTTAAGCCTCGAATTTTGTGTTGATATTTTGATCTGAGTTAGATGATGACTTTTGGCGCCGGGAGCTTGTATTTATCTTTTCTTATCAGTTATCATATCCTTTTGTACCTTTGAGAAATGCATTGTATTTTATTTCAAACTTGTATCATATTGGTGGCTCATGTATCGGATGTCAAGTTTTGTGGAGGTTATTGACTTGATTTAGATTTACGCATACCCCTGCCCTTATGTTTATGTCTTATCTTATGGTTTTAGTTCTTTATTCACACTTGCGTACTTTGTGGCTGGTTTTCATACAACGAGATGTAGATGCCCTCATGACCTAAGGAATCGAGTCATAACATTATAAAAATCTAATCATTGTCTCATGATAACTATTCACTAATCCTTTAAACTTTAACATTATCCAACTTTAACATTAAGTAGTCTCGTGCCAAATAATTGTTGGATATCTAAAAACCATCCCGCCCTCATATAATTACAACATACTAGATTATGTATATGATATAATGATACATCTAACCTGAATCTTAAATGAACCTCCAATTTGAAGCTTTTTCGAAGTAGCAACATGAAATACTACTGTTCTTTCGTGTCTCTGTAGTTCGGAACCTCTTATGTTATCCCTTTTGGTCAAACCTATCTCGCTAAAGCTCATTCTTGTTTATAGGTCACATGATATAACAAAAAATATTAAATAAATTTATGGGGTTTTCCCATTATATCTAACTAAATTAGTTATTTAAGATTATCCCATAAATAATATAAACATAGTTAAAAAAATAGGTCAAAAATTTAACTTAAAATCTACAAGGAGAGCCTTTATGAAAAATGAGTTATATAATCTAAAATGACCTGAGGGTTCATTACTTTAGACATCCATTTATCTGTTCTTCAGCCTTGAACTATTAAAAAAAGAAAAAAAAGGAAAGAGTTATCTTACTCAACTTACGAATATCTCTATTAATGATATCCACAGGTTCTTTTTTATAGGAGAGGTTTCGTCTAGCGAGACTTAATCCCAGTAAATAATCTAATTTCCACACAACCACATCACCACTAGAGGTTCAGTATAAACTTATGTTGTCACTACGTTTAATCTAAACTCAAAGTTTTCATTCTCAAGAATGCTACTTCCTCTTATCTCCTTAATCAAACCAAATTCAAGCTCTAACCGAAGAGTCACTATTGTCATAACTTGTATATCACTAGATCAATACTGCATTCAATCTGGAAACTGTATGTACTTCATGGCTTCTTGACAACTAACTATCTAAGAAATTTTATCTGCACTTCCAAAATTAGTAACTCCAATAACTGTTACATGGAGCCACACCATAAATTCAACTTTTACTACCACACATAATTAAATTCTATCCTTGCTTTTTTGTAATGACCCTCAAGGTCATTTATGATAATTATGCAACGGTTTACATTCTAGAGCATTTCACTAGCTATTCCAAGTCATTTATAACTTGCTGGGACCGGTAGTTCGACTCCCTAGCAGCTCAGTTGAGAAATATCTCAAGTTCCATGTTTTAGAACTTAAAACTAAATACTTGTTTACTAAAGTCAACTTTCCTTCACTACAAGCTTGGAATTAAATTTTGACTGTTCTGTTAGCTACGAAAGGCTAAACAAAGTCAAGATTTACCTTAAGTTCGTATTTTGGAGTTCTCATTTGCAAATTGTGCTCATTTGTGGATTTCAGATAAGTTTAAGGCCTAAATTGGAGCTTGGGTGGTGTTTTGGTGTTTGGAGTGTTAGAATAGAATTATGACGCTTTTATTAGTTTAGGAATGGTGATTTTATGCTAGTGGAAGTGTTGGTTCATTTCCCAGGTTTGTCGTGTATTTTGGAGGTGTTGGTGGGAATTTATGATCTTAAGCCTAAGGGTTGACTTGGTCAACTTCCCAAAACAACCTCAGATTTTGATTTCGTCTGCATTTTTGAGTTCAGAATGTTGTTTTAACTGTGCGTACATAGTTTTTTTGTGTAAATTGGACTCCGAATGCATTTCGAGTGGTAATTCAGAGCACTTCTTTCCTTTGGTTTCTATTGTCAACATCTGCAACTGGTGCAGGTGATTTCCTCTTCGTGATCGCGAAGCTTATTCACAGGATCGTTGTTCATCTCTCCAGTTACACTTTGCGATCACGAATTACCTTCACGCAATCACGATCCCATCTACTCTACACAACCGCGTAGCCCATGAATGTGAATGCCTAGGAAAAATACTCTACTCAATCGCTACTCTTTATGACGCAATCGTGATGAAGAAAGTACCTCACAGTTTAATAAAATTCCTGCACGAACCTCATTTCATTATTCAGCAAACCCTTTTAAGTGTTTACTTTGTTTCTGTTCCAAAACTCCTTCCAAACATCAAACCAAGGTTGAAAGGTCCCCCAAGTGTTGCCCCTCGATTTCCACACAATTTGATAAGTTTCTTATTCAGTCTTTTTCTTGATATTCGTTGTTTCTTCCAGTAATGGCCCTAAGTGGTAAAATTGATGAACTCATGACACAACTCACTTTATCGCATAATTTTTCGTTCTTTGAGTATATTTTTCTTCGTAGTATAGTAAATTCATTGAAATCTTATGTTTAATTCCATAAAGGTTGAATTTTTGACCCTGTTGTAGCCAAATCTATTCGAGCTATTTTGATGGCCTTCCCACGCTCAAATTATGCTCAATTTTAGAGCGTGGGTTTCCGGTAATGATAGGAACTCTATGGAGAAGTTTATGTTCAGTTCCAACGAGGGATCCCACAGACCGATTTTAGGCTCGATTTTAGGCCCAATCTAAAACTTAAGATAATTTGTACTGTTAGACTCGTATTGATATCTGAAATATTATTTTTTAAGTTTCATAGCAATCATGGTTCATTTGATATCAGTTGAAGTAACTTTACAAGTTTGCAGCACTTTATCGTTAGATGATAGGTAGGCTCCATGGGGCTATCTCTGGGTTTATAAATTTAATAATTATTATAAATAGCATCTGTGGGTTGGGTATCTAAATCATTATAGTAACCTTAGACCATTTTGTCGTTCATGTCTTATTCGGTATTTATTTCGGCATCCGGATTAATATGGTTCCTGTGACCTAGGAGTTGTCTATTG
>JBDJHY010186189.1:0-11961 GCA_039654485.1 Withania somnifera
CTTCTGTGTATAAGCTTAAACTCTATACACTAAATCATCTACTATATAAGTTGAGGACACATATATGACAAAATGATTTATGTAATATAACATTTTATTGATACGAATAAATAAGCATACAATCGTTCAATAAATAATACTAAATCAAAAACCGCATGGTTAATAGTATACCCTAACACCTCCTTCCCCCCTCCACCTGCCAACAATTTTACACATTACAAAAAAAAATAAAAATTCCTTAATTTCATACATTTTAAAACCTTTTTTTCCTCATCAGTTTCAGACGTTTTTCTCCATCAGGTATATCCTCTTTTTCTTTTAAAACACAGCTCTCAACATCTCAAGAGAATTGGTTCAGGAAAGCAAATATAAATATCTTCTAGCGATTTCACATTCTTTAAATGTTTAAAGGTACGTAGAATTATCCCTTCACATATTTTGTAAGTTTTATTATTTCTTCCAATTCAAATTACTCTTAAGCTGTCTAGGGTTGAAGATTTTTTTTTAAAAAATATTTGTCAACTAAATTAACTCTTTAATAAATTTATCAAAAATCTTGAAAATATCTCTAGTTCGTGAATACTCTTTAATTTTTGTAAAACTCTTTAATTCTATAAATTATTTCAAGATTTGTGAATTATTTACATCATCAAATCATTGGGATCTATGACCTAGTGAGAACTAATTTATGAATTGAAATTATAGCATGAACAATATATTCTACTGGATTTTTTTTTACTTTGAGAGTATGTTAGATAATGGACTACTTCGTGTCAGATTTAGCAAAGATTTATTTTAAAAAAAGTTCTTTAATCCATGATTTATGACGAGTATAAGAATTATGATTTATGATATGATAAGATTTAAACTTGTAAAGCAAATGTGAACTTCCGTCGAGGTTCATTACAAGAATAATTGTGATATATTTTAAATGGATATTTGTAAGTTAGTGAACATCATGAATCTATATTGTTTTGGGAGAACCATTTCGTATTGAGTGGATGCCGAATCGGATCATCTCTAGTTTTGAAGTTGACACCCTACTACCAAAACTATGGCTAGTTCAAAAACTAGAAAGATCTCACTTTTTTTTATTCAGACGCCTTTTTTTATCGAAGACTTTGGTAGCTGAAACCCATCGACAACGACTCTTACCACTGCAACCTAAGCACTCATGTTTGCCAGCGTAGGTCATGAACCCGGAGGCCTTAGTCGTTTCCTGTACCATCTCTACCTTGACAAGGTATTGAAGAGCTCTCTTAGCATGAATCATTATATTGGACTTCATGTAACTCGCATGATTATATATATTGATTAAAAAAAAAAGAAAAAATCCCATAAGAAACTTAGCTTTATATTTGATAGTTTTTCCACAATATAACTTTATGATTTAAACATCTTTCTTATAGATGCATAACCCAATAGCTGCAAACAAGTTATTCTAATTTACAACTTTCAGACATGACTTACACTTTTGGTTTACAATTATGCATTAGGGGTTATTACCCCATAGTTTTGACATACTTCCCCCAGGATATTATTATCTCATTGGAAATTCAGCTTTGCATGTGTAAGTGTATTCATTATTTATTATACACGCTAAGTATATTCAAAGCATTAATTGCATATATTCTTGGCTCTGCATTATCTTATAAATTAGATTCAGACATTTCTTTACACATTTTTGGATAGTCAGACCTTTATCTTTAGAAATCAGGTGGTGAATTCTCATTTATTCGACGAAGATTGCCTTATTTTTTTATTTTTATTTTTGACTATGTTTATTTTCAATTTTCAGCACTTTAGAGTTAGCTAGGGGACTTGTCCTAACAGTTCATCAGTCAGGTTTCGTAGACAGATAGTCAGTTAGCTAGTTATATCAATTTTAAACAACTCTATTTATCAAATAATAGAAGTTTATTTTATTTAATTTTATATTTTTAAATAAGTGACGTGATTTTCTGGCTCTTTTCTTTTTTTAGAAAAAATTTCTAAATGCTCAACTCCTGCTCATGTTTTACATTCTATGATTTTAATTCGATATTTTAGTAGCGTAAATTAGCTTAGAAACACTTGTGGTTCAAAGTTCCATGAAACATTCAAAAAATAAGTTCGGAACGCGGCATATTTTTACTTGTTAATTTTTTTTGACAATTAATCACCCAATAGAGAAATACAAAATCAAGAGGGAGAAAACCACCACCCTCTTCTAACAAAACCAGATTTACTCTTTATCCATACATCCTAAAAGAAACAAAACAAGCAAACATTACTTAAAACCTGCTAAACACGCCATTGGTTTCCCGTTAGTTTGAGCTCGCATGCACAGTGCAACTTGGAGTTGATGTAGAGAGATATCCACTGCTCTCTGCTTTTGCAGGAAGATTCAATTATTCCTCTCACACCATACATTATAAATAGCAGCTGCGTAACTAGCCTTTAGTAGTATCCTTTTAGCTCCTCTTCCTTTGACCGTTCGTGCCACCCATCGCCACTCCTCCTCCCATTGGAAAATAGGTCTATTTCCTTTATACCATATCAAGAGTTTCCTCCATACAACATGAGAATATTTACATTCGAAATAGAGGTGGTGAGCTGTTTCTGCGTCAATTGAGCACAAAACACTTTCTGCAGGAACATGCATTCTCCAATTCAAGAGCCTATCCTTTGACCTTAACTGATGAGTCTTAAAAAATCACCAACACAATAACAAAAGGTAAATACGCCTAGTGGCTACGATCAACAACAATATGTGAGTAAGTGCCTGCAAAACAAAGCCTAGGGTGGTCCCCGGGGTAGTTCTTTGATGCTTAAGTTAGTACCTAGCGAAAGAGAATTCCAATAGTACTTTGGAGTAGTATATTGAGCGTACCTTTGCCTTTTTTCTCTTGGGCCTTTTATAGCAGTTTTCTGTAACAGCCACCCTAGTGGGTGCTATAAATGGGGGATAACTTTCGTAGTGGACTACTGTCACTTTCTTTGTAACAGTCGTGGCCTTATTAGTGTGAAAGATTCCCTCAACGATTATTAGTGGGAAAGATTCTCTTAACAGTTACTCTCCATTTATTAAAGGATTAATAGTAATTATCAATTACTATTAATCCTTTTCTGCCGCTATTCTACATCAACCTTTCCTGTAGTTATAGCCATAGCAAAAAAACATTCCTAGGTTCTGCCATGTTGTGACAAATCAAATGATTCCATTCCACATTTGGAATTTACACTCGTAACAATCTATTGGTATAGATATCATGAATTTTTTATTATGCATTTTTGTATGGCCCTTAAGTCTTCCCCAGAACTTCCTTATGTGCAGAATTTTCCTCACCATCCAAGAAGCTTGGGTGAGTGTCTACATAGTCTCAAGTCGAATAAGTATTTCTAACAAAGATAAATATTATTAAAAAAATATTTTTTAATTTTTTTAACCTATTAAGTAATAATAAATATATTTTGAAATTAAATTATTAAAAATAAGTATATTTTTAATTTAAATTAATCAATATATTTTTAATTAATTTCACATATTTTTTAACGATATTTTTAACCTTTTTCGAAGAAAATAAAAGACGAGAGAGGAAAAGGGAGCAAAGAGTATATGTAGTAATGGAAGCTCTTAAAAGCACCTAGTCAGCTCAAGTCCTTCCATTTCCTTGCGTTACTCACACCGATAACACAAACACATTAGGCGAGTCCAAATATTTTTCCTTTTTATAGAGAAACGAGGGTTTACACTCTTTGCATTTGAAAGAAGCAAGCAATGGACACAGTGAAATTGAATCAACTGAAGCAATTCGTCGAACAGTGCAAATCAAATCCTTCTATTCTCTCTGATCCTTCTCTTTTCTTCTTTCATGACTACATTGAAAGGTATTATTACAACTTTGTCTTTTCAACTCTTTTGATGGAGGCTCTTCATGTTGCTGAGCCTCTCCGGGGTTTGGTGGAATTCGTCTTGGGGCCCCTTTTTCCGATGTTGTTTGTACTAGTGCTGGAACAACTCCGGGTGGTCTCGGGAGAATTTCTGAGTGGCCTCCAGGTGAACATCAGCAGGAGGCTGATTTTGAGGGTTCTCCAGGTCAGGGCGGTCGATGTGTATTTGTGTTCGTCCCCGACCCCGACCTCTCTGGGTAGGTCGTCCTCGTGCTGGGGCGGCAGCCTTTGGGCCGGCTCCTGTAGTTTTGCTTCTCGTGTTCATCATGTTCTTGGTTCGTACTTTCTCTTCAGCAAATTTTGAGTGACTTAATTTTCGATCCCCACAGACGGCGCCAATTGATGAGTCTTAAAAAATCACCAACACAATAACAAAAAGTAAATACGCCTGGTGACTACGATCAACAACAATATGTGAGTGAGTGCCTGAAAAACAAAGTTCAAAGTGGTTCCCGGAGTAGTTCTCTGATGCTTAAGTTAGTACTTAGCGATAAGAGAATTTCAATAGTATTTTTGAATAGTATATTGAGCGTACCTTTGCCTTTCTTCTCTTGGGGCTTTTATAGCGGTTTTCTGTAACAGCCACCCTAGTGGGTGCTGTAAATGGGGAATAACTTTCGTAGTGGCCACTGCCACTTGCTTTGTAACAGTTGTGGCCTTATTAGTGGGAAAGATTCCCTCAACGATTATTAGTGGGAAAGATTCCCTCAACGGTTATTCTCTATTTATAAAAGGATTAATAGTAATTATCAATTACTATTAATCCTTTTCTACCGCTATTTTACATCAACCTTTCCTGTAGCTATAGCCATAGCACAAAAACATTCCTAGGTTCTGCCATGTTGCGACAAATCAAATGATTTCATTCCACATTTGGAATTTACACTCGTAACAATCTATTGGTACATATATCATGAATTTTTTATTATGCATTATTGTATGGCCCTCAAGTTTCCCCAGAACTTCCTCCTATGCAGAATTTTCCTCACCATCCAAGAAGCTTGGGTAAGTGTCTCCATAGTCTCAAGTCGAATAAGCATTTCTAACAAAGAAAAATATTATTAGAAAAAACATATTTTTTGATTTTTTTTAACCCATTAAGTAATAATAAGTATATTTTAAAATTAAATTATTAAAACTATGTATAATTTTTAATTTAAATTAATCAATATATTTTTAATTAATTTCACATATTTTTAACCTTTTCTTAAAAAAAAGACGAGAGAGGAAAAGGGAGCAAAGAGTATATCCAGTAATGGAAGCTACTAGAAGCACCTAGTCAGCTCAAGTCCTTCCATTTCCTCGCGTTACTCACACTGATAACACAAATACACTAGGAGAGTCCAAATATTTTTCCTTTTTATAGCGAAACGAGGGTTTACACTCTTTGCATTTGAAAGAAGCAAGCAAATGGACGCAGTGAAATTGAATCAACTGAAGCAATTCGTCGAACAGTGCAAATCAAATCCTTCTATTCTCTCTGATCCTTCTTTTTCCTTCTTCCGTGACTACATTGAAAGGTATTATTACAACTTTGTCTTTTCAATTATTGTATCGTTGGTTGAGTGAAATTTATATTGAATTTATTTGTTTGAAATTTCGTTTTTGTTTTTGTTTTTTGCAGTCTCGGCGGTAAATTTCCTCCGTCTGCTTATGATACCGGTGATTACAAAGCGGTATGTTTCTTTGACTTGTAATCTTATCGGATTACCTGTTTAGAATTTTGTATTGAATTGAGATAGTGTAGGTTAAGTTATTAATTATCTGTTGAATAGAAAATTTATAGTGATTGTGTAGAATTTTGATAGTTTCTTTGTGATGTGTAAAGTGTAACCTGTATAATCATAAGTAGGGAAAGAGTGAGATCTATGGCTCTTAAAGTGGTGTGGATAGCATCCAAAGGTGTGGCCTAGTGGTCAATGACGTGGATTGAGCACGATGAAGTTTCAGGTTCAATCCTCACCGGAGACAAAAAGCTAGGTGATTTCTTAACATATGTTCTAGCCTTGGTGGACAGAGTTACTTGATACCTGTAATTGGTGGGAGGTTGTAGGTACGTGTGAAATTAGTCGAGGTGCGCGTAAGCTGGTTGGGACATCACGGTTTCAAACAGAAGTAGTGTGTGGGATTGACCGACCATAGAGAACCTATGCCCAATTCAACAACATAGCCAGTATAATTTCACAAAGTGGGGTATGATAGGATATGGGGAGGGTAGAGTCTATGCAGAATAGAGATTGTTTCCGTTAGATTTCCGGCTCAAGGGAAAAATAGTGTAAAGTAGTCCATAAAACGAAGTAACCAAAATACAAGAATAACAAATAACAATAATATATCAGTGGAATCTCACAAGTGAGGTCTAGGGAGGGTAGGTTGTATTTAGACATTGCCACTGTCTTGGGTGGAGGTAGAGAGGTTGTTTAGAAAAGACCCTTTGGCCTTGGAATAGCAACAAAAATGATATGATTTGATATTCGAAGTACAAGAATATAATTATGATACGATAGTTGAAATAACAGATAGTAATAAAAACAACATATAAAACATGATAGTAACTAAGGTTGTTTCCGAAAGACCGTTGGTATAGTAAAAAAAAAATGATATGATGGTGATAGTCGAAGCAGTGTTATAATGAAAGGTGAGCGCTTTTTGTCGCCTTTGGCAAGGGGCGAGTCAAGGCGATGGCTTCTCTCCAGTTTCTTGCAAGGCAAGACAACCTTCAAAAGGTGAAAAAAGCGAGGCGGTGGTGACAATGGTGTCGCCGTTTGTTTATTTTTTTAAAAAGAGATGGTTTTAAAAATAAAAAGACTATTAGGTTTTTATTGTATTTTACACAAAATTAGGGATTTGGCGACTTCAACTTTAGCGACTGTTCTTCCTCTTCTTCAAAGTTCAGATTTCAGTTCTTCTTCATCTCTTCAGTGATCAGTTTAAGTACCTCTTTCTTCTCTTCTTCAGTTCATCTGCTTTCAGTTTTTTAAAAAGAGATGGTTTTAAAAATAAAAAGACAATATTAGGATTTTATTTATATTTTACACAAAATTAGGGCTTTGCCGACTTCAGCTTTAGACTCTTCTTCCTCTTCTTCAAAGTTCAGATTTCAGTTCTTCTTCACCTCTTCAGTGATCAGTTTAAGCAGGTCTTTCTCCTCTTCTTCAGTTCATCTGCATTCAGTTTCATCATTTTCTTTCTTCTTGAGTTCTTCATTCTTCTCATTCCTCTGTTTTTCTATCCTCTTTCCTCTGTTCAGTACCTCTATTTTGCATGGGGAGATTTTGCCCAATTTTTAAAAGAAATTCTGCGCATTTATTAATTAAGATAGTAATTAATGTTGTAATTATTTTCAGCAATCTATTATCTAATTTTAGTTTTTGAATTTAAGTTTTTAATTGCTATTGAGATTTTGATTATTTATATATGCAATTAAATATTTTAATTATGGTATGAATCAGCATCCCACTTCAAAAAGGCGGGTGGCTCGCTGTATGGCAAGGCAGACCCTTGTCGGCTTTTATCGCTTTTCGCCGTCCAAAACTACTGAGTCGAAATACAGGAATATAATATGATACGATAGTTGAAATAACATATATTAATAAAAAACTACATATAACATGGTAGTAACTATTAACAAAATAACATGATAGTCAAAGTACAGCTAACAACAAATAATAGCAAAAATCGAAGGACAAGAAACTACCAAATGAATGTTACAGCTATTGTAACGACGGATAACAAGGTATACACTGCTAATTATTAACCTAGGCCCAATTATTTTCTGAAAAAATTTTGATGCTAAAATTATATGAAGGAATTTTGTTCAATAAAACAGTGAGGGATTCAACTGGTTGGGAGTAAGGTGAGTTGTTAGACTTGCTCTGGCTCAGCAAGTGTGAGGTTTATATAACTTCTGTGAATTACTGACTATTGTTGTATTGAATTGGTCTTGAATCTACTGATATCTATAGATGTGAAAACAACTAGCATTGGATTGAGGTGCAGTTGATTGATTAACTGATTTGATTATGTTCTTCTTCAATTATTGTACTAATATAGTCCATGTTTTCTCATTAGATACGGGGTAATGGGAAAGTTATATGCCTCTTGTTGGATTTCATATTGTCTTGTTGATCTTACACATTCTT
This sequence comes from Withania somnifera, assembly GCA_039654485.1. Taxonomy (NCBI): domain Eukaryota; kingdom Viridiplantae; phylum Streptophyta; class Magnoliopsida; order Solanales; family Solanaceae; genus Withania; species Withania somnifera. Next base: position 8,076 of record JBDJHY010186189.1, read on the forward strand.
ATGCAGAAGTCTTGTGTGGTGGATGAGAGTGATGATGAGATAGATGATGTCGAAGATGATGATGATACAAAAGGGACAGTTGAAGAAGAGGAGGAGCCTGAGATAGTTGAATCTGATATTGAGCTTGATGAGAGTGACACTGTGGAACCTGACAATGATGAGCCACAGAAAGTTTGCTATCCAACTGATTAACATTTTCTTTCCGTTTGGGTTTAAAGGTTCATGGTTATTTTTAATGTTTCAAATATTTTTTTTCTAGATGGGTGACCCTTCTGTGGAGGTTACTGAAGAAAGCCGTGATGCTTCCCAGGAGTCCAAAGCTCAGGCCATGGAAGAAATTTCTGAAGGTGATGCTATTCGATGTCTATATGTTAGTATGCATGTCTGTGTTTACAAAATCAGTGGCATCGCGTTACTCACTTTTGTTGTTTGTTTTCATCAGGTAAGCTAGAAGATGCAATTGAGCATCTTACAAAGGCAATTCTCCTCAATCCTAAATCAGCAATTATGTATGCTACTAGAGGTACCATTACCACCTGCTTTCAGAGAGAGTATTTATTGGTGCTGATTTTTTTTCATTTGAAATATTCATTTGCATTCAGTGAATCACAGTTCGTTGCTTTTTTCCTACGCAGCTAGTGTTTATATCAAGATGAAGAAGCCAAATGCTGCCATACGAGATGCAACTGCAGCATTGGAGGTTGATTTGCTATCAAATTTTCTTACCTGAATTTTTCTCTGTTCTTTATAGTTTCTAATAATACAATTATTTTTTGATAGGGTCACTCAGTAAATATTGTGAATTGCTTTATCCAAAAATAGAAGAAAAGAACTTCATTGACTAAGTGATATTCTTGCGCTCTTTATATTGAAAATAGCTGCAATAGTTTATCAGGCACATGCATATCCACTTTACCTGCTCTTCCACTCTTGAGGCATAGAGTCATTAGATTTCCATGTTTCCTACTTAATCCATTTTCTGTTATGTGGTTGAATACATTATAGTCTTCCAAATTGTTTTCATTTTCCTATTTTGAATGTCCAAACATGGTAATTATTTGTCGAACAATGTGCAAGTGCAACACCATACTGAGTAGTGGGGTCTGAAAAGGGTAGGATGTAAGGAAACCTTATTCCTAGCTTTATCAGGTGGATAGGTTGTTTCTCATAAACCTTTATTGGAAAAAGCAAAATAACGACATCAAAATGGCAAGATAAACAAGGCCAACGAGGCAACAAGTAACAATAGAGATCGAATGCCGGTGTCCGATACGGGTGTGGATCTAGAGATCGAATTTTTTATGATCTGAATTTTAATATTTGGTGGTATGGATCCAAGTCTAGATACAAATATAGGGATTCGGCTAAAAATAATTCAAATATCTATAATGGAGTTATATGTCTAAATGATGATGTATTGTGTAGAAAACTTACAAGGTATTATAGGAAGAGTTCACTAATCAAGAAGAGAATCCTCAGAAGGAAATATAAGGAAAAGGACTAACTTGAAATTCTTACATACAAGATGTTCCATTTTTCCAATTTCATCATAGCTCTTGTTTTGATTACAAAGAACATATTACCCGTCCCAAATATCTCCGTCAATGTGGGTTAGTACTCAAAATTTGTAGATCATATTTGGTACGGATCTGACACTCGCATCTGTGTCGTGTCGACACGGGTGCGATACCTAAAGTGAAGAGTTTGAGCAATTTAGCTTACAAGGAGAAAACAAAGGAAATAGTAGACTAACCAACCGACTCTTCCACGTAAAGGTGCTACCCCATGTGGCTACTTACTATTCTTCTACTTTAGTCATTGACCCCCAAACCTTTCTATCTAGGATCATGTATTCATTAAGTTGAAGGTGTGCGACGTCTTGGCCGAATCACCTACCTCTACTTCATTTAACACCAACTATAGTCAATCTCTCACACCTTCTTACTGGTGTATCTGTATCTGTGCACCTCCTCTTCCAATAGTTGAATCATCTCAGCTTGCTTTTTTCATCTTATCCTATGTAGCGTCATTCCTATTCATATTTTCACTAGTTTGTCTATGCGTTCATAAGTTAATGGAATTCTGTCTCTGTTGAAGCTTTCAAGTTCCTGTTATATATCGTCTTTTCTTTTAACTGGATAATGTATAAATATTGGCAACAATTAAAGAAGTAGATAGCATGACTTTGGGGAAAGCAGTTTTCTTTTTCTTTTGTCCTGCATCAACGGAGAAAACATTGGATCCCTTGGATCAATTTTGTGTTAAATGTATTATGGATACTTGAATGTTCTTGCAGATAAACCCCGATTCTGCTAAAGGTTACAAATCTCGTGGCATTGCAAGAGCCATGCTGGGACAGTGGGAGGCAGCTGCTAAGGATCTTCACGTGGCTTCGAAGCTGGACTACGATGAGGAAATAAGTGCTGTGCTTAAGAAGGTTACTTCCTGTGATATAATCTCATAATATATATGTGATTAAGTTGTAGTGTTAGGTGACCCTCCTCTTTGTATAAAATATCTGCGGCGGTACTAACAGGCCCACTGTTATCTTGTTTAAGTCGCTATGATAATTATTGTTGAAGTGATTGTGTGTTTTCTGTCACAGGTTGAGCCAAATGCACATAGAATTGAAGAACACCTCAGGAAGTATGATAGGCTGCGGAAAGAACGAGAAGATAGAAAGATTGAGCGTGAGAGACAGCGAAGAAAGGCTGAAGCTCAGGTAACTCTTAGTTACTTGTTTGGTTTTATGCTTGCGTGGAACCTTTTCTTCATGTTAATATTTGTTTATGCCTTATGTCTCAGGCTGCTTATGAAAAGGCCAAGAAGCAAGAAGAATCTTCATCAAGTAGGAGAGCTAGTGGCTTCCCTGGTGGGATGCCAGGTGGCTTTCCTGGGGGCATGCCTGGAGGCTTTCCCGGGGGCATGCCCGGGGGCTTTCCCGGGGGCATGCCCGGAGGCATGCCTGGAGGTATGCCTGGGGCTGCACCTGGCGGAATGCCCGGTAACATTGACTACAGCAAAATACTGAATGTAAGTAAATTTACATTTGTGTGTCTGCTTTTGAACTCAAATTGTAGTCTTAATATCAATGTTTGAACAGATGTGTTATCTTCTATTAAGGTTATCTGCAAATAAAAAAGAAAAATCTGGCAATGAATCTTTGAAGTCACTGTTTGTCCATATCAGGGAACTAAAATATCCTTTTATATTTTGTTGTTTTGGGTGGAGCAGGACCCTGAATTAATGGCGGCATTCAAGGATCCCGATGTCATGGCTGCATTGCAAGATGGTACTTCTCTTTTTGTCCTAACCTTTTAGCCTGTTGATTTGTCCAAATTACACCTCTAAAAGAAGTATAAAAACGGTCGTTGTCAAATATACACCCCAACCTTGTTGGGGTCGAATCCCCTAGGGAAAATGCTTCAAATTCAAGTCTAATAAGGATATTTAACTATTAGTCGATTATTTCCTAAAGACGTAAGTGTAAATATGAGGAATTTAATGTTTCAACAGTAACAATATGAAATCAGAGATAAATCTAAGTATATAGTAATGAATTCAAATAATGAGGAAACCCCAAATTCTGTTCACCATGATATCAACAAATCTTTGGATTATGAATGTTGACGGTGTTGCAATCTTTTGTAAGTATATCAGTTATTACTAATGATGTATTCGTCCAAGTGTTTCTCAACCTATCTTAAATGAGTGTAATATGTTTCTACACTAGTAACTCCGAGATAATTGTCCTTACTACAACAATAATCATTAGACGAGGGTTAAACCCCCGAATTTCTTGTCATAATCTCAATACATAGATTTAACCATATAGTTCTCACAAACTTAGATGCAAGAAAAATTTATACTTACAATCCTAGATTTG
>JBDJHY010186199.1:0-11961 GCA_039654485.1 Withania somnifera
CGGAGACAGATGGATATTGTATTTTGTCACTTTTGTCGTTCTGTATATTAGTGGTTCTTATGACATTGACATCGGGTTTTGGGAACTGGTATTACATTTTATTGTTTTCTGCATATACTGTAGCAGTTCTCCGCTTCGGCTAAGACTACAGGGTTTGGTTCTCCTACTGGGTGATAGTAGGTGCCATCATGACTTGAGAAAATCGGGTCGTGACAAAGGAACTTCTAGTGCTAAGTTATGTTCAAAGCATTTCTACTGTAGTAGTTTTCATATCCTCTCATACATGGTTCAATTTCAAATGCTATATCTTCTAATATGTAAGGATTTAGGTGATCCACCATATAAAGGACTTTATGTCTAGTTTCCAACTCAACAAACCGTGTACATTTCAAGGTTGGAGTAAAATGTTATTAGTGTTTTACCGAAGCATCTTAGACTGTAAAGGGGGCGGGGGAGATGCTCCCTTACAACACCATTCCAAGGGGTGCGAGGATTATGTATTGCACTATGAGGAGGGGTGTGACACGACCCTAGAGCTCCAAGAAATGGGGTGCGATGCAAATCTATGCTTTTGGGAAAAAAGATTCACTCTTTTACCTTGGGGTTTTTGGTAACTTCCAATTCATTAAGCATCAATAATACATTGTTTTACACTCTACTAAAAGTCTAAAGAACCTATACAAATCCCAAATTCCTATTGTACCCCAAAACTCCAACATTTAAACAAATTCATATCATAAATAATAACAAAGAAGAAAAGAAATTCTCTGAAGAAAACTTAAGTTCAAGTTCAACCTAGGGTTTCATGTCCTCCAAAAATTCTCAAGATTCGTCTAGGGATTTATTCCCAACTAGGTACCGGGATATTCAATAAGAGTCCCTTTCACTCTCATGCCCCTAAAATCCCAGTTTTTATAGAGGTTTATGATTTCTTGAATCTAGGGTCATGACTCAAAGTTCATGATTTTTATATATTTTTTCTCCATGATTTCAATTATGTAAGATTTATATCTTTTATAATTTATAAACTGATATACATATGTCTTAGATGAATTATACTCAACTAGCATGCTTAACTAAATCATAAAGAATTTCAATAAATTTATGGATTTAAATCAACATAATTTATGAACTTTAATTGTCTTGATGACTTAAATTATGCAAGGCTTATATGTTCTAAGAATTTTATAATGATTTCTATATGTCGTTCGTAAATTATTAACATTAAACATTCTTTTAAATTTTTGTGATATTTATGGCAAGAATATGAAAAGAAAACCATGGAGATCTAACTCAATTATGTTTAAGTTTCGGGCATCTGTATATGTCCTTTTATAAGAACCATTTTAATAATTTGAGCACACATATTTTTGGAGGATTATCTAGCACCGAGAGGATTAACTCAGGTTATTTATCATTATCTAGTTAAGGATCCTTAGCTTAGACTTTACAACTTAGTCCTAGACATGGAGGGTTAGGCAGCTTCTTACCAGTAGGGGGTTACAGACTTACTGGATCTTTTCCGATGTGAATTTTAGATACCGAATTCTACGTAGCTCACAACTTAGTCACTTTCGGTTAATAGAGACTTCCAACTTCATGATTGAGATATTTTTAGACTAAAATAAATGCATTGTCCTAAGCTGACATAATTTGTGTTTATGATTTCAAAACAAGAAACAAGGCTTCTACTTTTCAACCTACCAAACTATTTGGGTCATTCTATTGATTTACCCTTCAACTTTTTGATTTATTATCATATTTTATGCATACACTCCTATACTAGTATATTTGATAAACTGACCTATTTTGGATGCATGTTATCATTATACAAATACACATTTTCAAGTCTATCTTCATGATTAGTAGATAATACATCCAAGACAGCTTGGTGAGGCCTCACAGAACGGATCAGAGCTTTCCCTCACTTACTTTATTCCTTTTTTTATGTTGATGGCTTATTGGAACAATAGCTTATTGGGGTATTGTCCCAATATTTTTCCCTAGTCTTGGTAGAGGTTTTTGTGCCTGGAGTTAATATTAGCAGTTCTTATGTCTTTCCCATTTTGAGGCTTACTTGTGGTGCTAATGTTATGTGTATAAATAGGTGCAAGTACCAAGTACTTTCTTGGGGCTCACTTTTAGGTCCTTATCTCCATGTAGTGTCTAGGAGGAAACCTTCGGCATTATAAAATTCCTTTCAGATGACTAAAGTCTTCTTTGAGGATTGGAATCTATTTAAAAAATATTTTGAGTGTTTAATTTTTTATTTCCTATCTCAATAATACGCTTTCTTATTTAAAGATTTCCCTGGTTTTATCTGATCTAGCATGGCTAGTTTTTCCCAAAGGTTTTAAAACTTATTTAAAAATGATTAACCTAATTAGGAAGGCTTGAATATCTTAGAACCTATTTAATCTTTGTCTAAATATTTTTGAATTGTTCCTATTCATGTGAGAAGTTTGAAACATAATTTCAGTGTGTATAATCTGTCCTAGATACATGATCAAATATTTCAACTTGCCTAGAATTGTTGAAAACTATGTTTAGTGCCTATACTGGTTTAAGACAATGTCTCAAATGCCTATCCTTTGTGTTGTGTTGTATTAACCATTTTTTTCCTTAAAAACCTTATGTTTTCTACTTAGGCTGTCTTTATTAGTAGGAACCAGTTCAGATGTTTAATTGGTTTAATGTCTATTATGAAAAGTTTAATTTGTTATAAAAACTTATGTTTTCCATACGATGTGTAGATTTTGTATGGTTGTTGGTAATCTTCCCTATATATCCTTGTTTAAGATGGCTAAAAAATATTAGATACCTGATTCCTATTTGTAAAGGTTGGTTTGTATTTTTAGTATATAAGACCTACTTTATACCTAAATTCTTTCTAAATGTCTACAAGTTTATTGTAAATGTATAATGTATGCTTAAGTGTTTCCGTGTAAAGTGATGTGCATGTCAACAAGCCATAATCTTTGTTTCCTGCAGTCTAAACTACCTAAGTCACCTAGATAATTGTCACAAATATGATAGCAAGTTAGTAGCTTCCACAGCGTTCCATTATTGATAAATATGATTTTAAACCTTTCTGACTCTTGGTCTTTCAATGTCAAGTGAAGTTATGCTCTGAACTTAGTATGACATAGTATTGAGCATTATCTTATATGGATGGGTGCAAATAGTGAGTTATTAACTAAAATGATAGGTCAATAATTTTAGAATTACCTTTCTCCAAATGATTAATGAGAATGAGATATATCTTTGTTATTCTTGTGAAGGATGGTTCAATTGAGCTTTGTTTGATACTATATGGATTATGATGGTATAGGAGGCTTTTTTTTCTGCAATGTGAATTAGAAGTATAATTATATGAAAGTATGTGATTGGATCCTTGTATGTAGAAGTGTATTAGGGTCTTAAATTTAGTAGCCTCATTGAAGTTTAATGATAGTCATATGTTTGGATTTCTGATTATAATAGCATGATAAGAATTGTCTTCTCTTGTATTCAGATATATGTAAGGTGTATTCATGTTGAATTGATGGTTTGAGCATTACTTGTATGTTTTGGAATAAAAGAATGACAAGAAGGTTAGTGATTATCATCTATCTGTTAGTCATTTAAAGTAGGCTATCATTTTGAATCACCTCTGTGCATACTGTTTTTGAGAAATTTACATGAGAATAATTATAACCTATTTTTCCTACATATAACTTGCTTGACTACATGAAGCTTGTCGTATATTATTCAAGGTCTATCTAGAATAGTTGAAATCCATTTAGAGACCTAGAATACATTCCAAAAGATGAATGGAAACCTATTTGATCAAAACATGAATAGATGAATAGCTAGGGTCGTATTATGTAATGTGAGGTCTATTTAAAGAGCCTATGTTTTGACTTTGATGTGACGTCTATTTAAAGAGCCTATGTTTTGAATTTCTTATTTCATTGGTCTTATTAGGTCATTTCTCTCATAGTTTGAAGTACAATTATATCTTGAGAAAGACTTGTATGAGAATTCTACACTTAATGGTAAATATTGTTGGAAGTTTGTCTTGAGTATCATGTGAAAATTTGATTGTGTAAGTGATGTGATGTTTAAGTACCATTATTTCTTATTTGAATAAATTGTTTAGGTATATATTCTATGCCGATGTGTAATGTCCTCGGGCTATTTCCGTTATTCCCACATTTGTTCTACATTTAGAGTATTCTAGTAATATTCTAGATCATTTATGACTTATTAGGATCGGTAGGTTGGTTCCCTGGAAGTTTTACAGTTTAAGTTCCTTTAGATATTGTTATTTTGGGACTTACTCATTTTATGTGATCCCAAATGCCATTTTTGTCTATTCCATTGAGTCTGAATTATTGATCACATCAAGATTCCATATATGCAAATTGACGCTGGCTGGGGGCTAAAGTATTGTGATCGTGCATCCTAGGACTTTTGTGGATTATGATTACGTGGTGGTGGGACACGATCATGGAGAGAAAGATTAGTATGGATCATGATCGGGTGGAGCGGTCCACGATCACCCAGGCTAAGAAGGCCAGAGGTCTCAATTGCGATCAAGAAAGCTTATATATAGTTCCTTCTTCCATTTTTTGACGAGTTTTCATGGGTTTGTTCTATAATTACTGAACTTCATTAAGGGTTTTGATGGTCTAAATCATTGGTTTGACTTGTGGGAACATGGTCTAGTGATTCTATGTTTGTTTTACTAGGTAATTCTTTATTTTTGCTATTGTCATAAAGTTTCATATATTACATAAACCTTTCGAGATTATATCTTCGTTTCCCACCGTCAGTTTGAGCCCTATTTTATACCATGCAATGTATGAGTTATGCTCTATGTGTTGGTATAAATATTCCTTTTTTCCGAGCTATTAGGGTTTTCAAATTCGTCTCTAGTTTGGATTTTGACCCTGCTATTATATACAAATATGGGTTTACTTTTAATCCTCTTGACTCATAGAATACACTTTTTTAAATTTGTACAGTGATGAGATCGTTCTTGATTCCCTGCTTATTACAGTACAACTTTCTAGGTTTAAGCCGAAACTAGGTAGGCTACAGTCTACATGCTTCAAACTAGGTATTAGTGTAGTATATGTATGTTAAAGCATCAGCTCGGGGATGGGATCACTATTCAGGCCCTAATATGCTTATTCTCTTGACTTATGACCTACTTAGCTGGTTTGTAGCTTGATTACATACCCTGGGGCTATATTTCCCTACTCGTTCAACGCCGACTCTGGAATAACCTATGGTTGGCGGAGAATATAACCTTTGGTGTGTACTACTATACACTGACTTTGGAACGTAAGCTTGTTGGGAGGGGATTATACTAGTGATTGGAGCTTAGTAGTTATCCCCTAAATTAAGTTGGTGGAGTTAGAGATGATCTAGGTAGGTTGAGTATTTTATGTTCCACCTAAGGTATTGTGTATGATTAGGCGTGTGTAGTAATTTGGCTATAGATAGCTGGATATGGCTATGGTTGTAGTCAACAGTGTTGTGTAATGATATTGTTACCTTTATCGATATGATCCTAGGAGTGGATTGTATCTAAGCTATGATAGCTTCATCTTTCCACCGTATGGGTGTATACTGATCCCTAATGGGGATCTTTTGACAGTTGTGGCATCTTTGGTGAAATTACTTATGGCTGGGACCATAGTTCGATTAGGAGAGGATGTACATTGTGACTAGGGCTTGGTAGCATCTTATGGATTCCAATTAGCAGCCTTAGACCAGTTTTTCCTATTGATTGGTTCATTGTAACGAGCATGCATTAAATGTTTGAAAAGGTAACTTAATTTTTATAAAGTAATAACCGAAAACTAATTTTATATATACTTATATCTTCCATGACTACGTTCATGAGCAGTATGGAGCTATTTTTCTCACACTATTTGAGGCTATTTTATCATTGGCTCATACATTTTTGGGTATTGCCTACATGGCAGTAGTTGGATTTCAATGCGGTTCTGATCCGCCTAATTGGCTGGACCTGAGTTTAACTAAGATATAATATATGGGTTGATCCCGAGGCTTGGTACTTTTTCCCTGATGACTATACCATTGGTGTGTTGGTTATGAGGTTAGCATGCGAGTTCGAGTGCCTCCAAGGTCCCTGCTGACCTGGGTCACTATGATTAGGGTAGGATGTATAGCCTAGGGGAGAGGTATACGGTAGAGTAGTGGTATACAATTTTGATACTCTGTGGGTCCAGCTCATGTGCCTTATTTCTAAAGAAGGAGCGTACGGGATTACTATTGTGATAGTTACTGTTCCAGTACTCCTTTAATTGCATCCCTATGCACTGATCTGTATTCTTCAGGACTTAAGAAGGGAGTACCTGTTGGGTTCCTTGGTTGTCTGATTTTACCTACCGGTAGAATGGGGTGCCGGCCAGGTTTGTTTGCTAATAAACTTTGTTATTCCCTTTTGTCTCTAGTAGGTACTATTCATACACTTGATGTATTTGTTAGTTTATCCTGTTGATGGTTTTGTATTCTCTTATTGGTCCTTCCTTGTGTTGGTTATGTTGGAACTCTAGGTACATATGGAGTTTTTCCATGATATTCTTGTGGCTCAAGTTTTATAGGTTGTACCCCAATAGCGACTTTCCTTCATACCTTTTAGCTGATACTGCAAACATTGATAGCCGACCCTTCCCTACATTTACTGGCTATTATTGCATTACCCCTTTTTTTATACATGATGTGTCACTGTCCTATCTAATTTTTATAGCGTTTTACCTTACTAATACATACTTTTTCCCGGTCGCCTTCTGATGTCTACTGGGTACCCCTTGTTTTTGGTACTCATGCTACACTTCTGTATCTTTTTGTAATGTAGGCCTTAGTATAAGTCATTAGAATGTACGCGATAGCACGAGCTAGTTTGGTGCTGTTTCAGGGAATAAAATGAGCAATTGGAGTTCATGTTGGCCAGTCTTCCTTTTGTCTTTACAGTTTTTTCAGTTGCGGTCTGGATAGCTATTTTATTGTTTAGCCCCATTATGGGTTGTATTTTGTACCTTATCTGTATTTATATGCTCTACATCTACGATACTAGGTCCTGGGGAGTTATGCTCAGTTGTGTATTTTCGTGTTTTGTTTCTACTTTTTCTCTTCATCTCCCTCCCTTTTTTATTTTGGATTCTTAGTATTGTCCCACCGCTACTTGCCCTAGGCCACAATTAGTCTTGTCTATAGATGGGGATGTAAAGGTATCACGGCTCGATTTTAGGGTCTTGATATAGTAGTATAAGAGCTCTAGGTTCACAAGTATCTTTGGCAGTATGAGCACGTGTTTGTTAGAATCCCGCGATCGTTATGTAGATTTTTGTATCCTATCTTTTGGAGGCTAAATAGAACACTTTAGGAAAGACTCTTATTTTTTGAATCCTTACATGCGTTGTATGGTCTTTAGGTCTTATCACTTTATTCGGCTCCCCTTTTTCCAGATGATTAGGAAGGGGCCCTCGATGGGCAGCAGTGAGATACACACACACATTCTCAAAGTTCAAAATCAGAATCGAGCACAAGAAGGCAAAATTGCCAGACACAGATTTTGGGTGTCACATAGGCTCTAGCGAAGGTTACTGCCTTATTAGTTCCACAGAGCACCAGAGTTTACTCAGAAGTACCAACAGGTGTATTCAGAGGAGTATCGGTTGAGGATGAGTTTGATTGGTTTTAGCAGGGGTTGTTAACCATGTAGGACTATGTGTATCTTTGATAAAATGGTTATACATATCCCTACAGTGTATGCTACGAGATAGGGAAGGATGTAATATTTTTTCAGAGAATTAGTTTGGATGCTCTGTATGATGACAAAGCACTTGATAGTGGCAGGACATACCCTTACACAGATCTTCGGACAGTTGTGGCCCTTGAGGAGTCTGTTGTAAGACCTATATGATTGGTGATCAGGAAGTTTATCAGGCGACGAGGTATAGATGCGATCCATATCTGGATCTAAGAGATAAACATCTCTGGGGTTTCTTTATATGTGGAGGGTTCGGGATGAGGCCATGGATATTCCCCTTCCTAGGGTTGTTTTGTTACAACAACCTAAGCAGAATATCTGGAGTTTGGGTCCATCCCATCTAGCTCCTTCTTGAGTGCTCAAGATGGTTCCAGTGATTCTCAAATTATGAGTGAATAGTATCATAAACAGAGATTTTGGTGTCATAAATAGGCTTGTGTGGGCTAGCATAGTTTGTATGTTCAGAACATTCCTCTGTCTTTTGGCAGAGGCCTGTGTACTCAGAGTAGTCAGCCCATCAGGGGTGCATCTTCAGGTTTGTAGGGCCATAATGGCTAGAGTAACTTAGTTATGGTCCCAGTCAGAGCAGTATCTTGTTGTTATGAGTTTGTTGAGCTAGGACATTAGTCTAGATGCTGTATACAGCATCGGGACATACTGTCGACAGTGATTACAACCTTACCTTAGCAGTCAGTTAGTGCGGGTGATGGTATTTGTAGTTCTTTTTAGGATTGCAAAGGGTTTGATTTTTGTCCAGGGAGTGCCCAGTTATGGATGCCTTATTCAGGATGGTCAGGAGAGTCTTCCAATAGTTCTCCGTCTTTCAGGTTGTGGCCTTGGTCAAGGTGTTTCGCTTGAGCTATCTTCGAGCTCCATTGACGATGTAGTCTAGTTTACTCCCTGCCTTGTTGTCTTATATTAACTTGGGCATTAATTTAACTTGTTTCTTTCTTTCTTTATTTGTTATAGATTTCTTTTTGATGTAGTATTATAAATTGGCTTTAGGCCTTATTTTTAGCCCTTTGACGTTGTGCCCTTTTTATGAGGTTCTTCGGTGGCACCTGGGTTGTGATTTTTATTGGTGAGCTGAGTCTTACCTTTTAACTCTAGGAGGTGCCTATGAGTCCTTGTTATGTTGAATTCTATGATTCAGGGGCTAAGTTCCTTTGTTAGGCGGGCCTTTAATATATCCCATCTGAAATTTGAGCACCCTCGCCTTTCCCTACCATGAGTGGTGGATATTGTTCGTAAAACCCTTTTTTTCTGTGTATGAGGAGGAAACTTTTAGTGGTGGATCCTAGTGAGGGATTTGAGTTGCTTTTCTAGTTAGCCTGTAGATGTTGTGAGATAGAGGAGTTAGGCCTTTTGTCAATAGGTGGCTTTAGTGATCTTGTCAGGCATGGGCAGGTTACCCTATTTTCACTAGATGAAGGTTGTTATATATTGATTATACCTTAGCCATGACCACTGTATCTCGACAGGTTGATACAGATACATAGTCCATTACCAATTGTGATCTGTCTTACTCTCCAATTAGGCAGTTAGTCCCTAGATAGTGCTTAATAATATTACATTTTCGAGGTTTTTCATTCTCAAAGGCGGATGCCCTGTTATCCTATAGTGATTTTTCTCGACCACGTGTTGTTCGATAGCTGTAGGTTGTGACCCACCCTATCCTTGAATTCCATTGGTTGGTTCTAAAGAACCATATGAATAGTTTTATGAGTAAATTACATTCTCTTTATGTTCGTTTCCTTTGTTCTGGATTGATTGCCATATATTTATCCTTATACTTTGCCAGTGTCAAGTTTAAATGGGGTTGGCTTTTATCTATTGAGTTCCCTCGTTTGTGGTTGTTTGTAGTTGGTCTTTGTACTTGCAGGCATGTAACTATTTTGTTAGGCGGTAGTGCTCCTTTAGTGGTGGATCAAGGTTATCCTAGAGGATTTTGTAAGACTATTTATGTGATTTATTTATAGTCTTCGATAGCTAACGCAACCATACAAACTTGATTGTCGTGAGTGGATATTGATATGGTTCCTGCAGTGATTTCTTGAATTTGTACAAGTGATTGGTTTATGTCAAGTTATGATCCAATTTTGTGATAGTGTTCTTTGTATGAAAGTCGGGATGCTTTAAAGTTCTGAGTTGGGAAACTTAACTTTATCAAGTTACAAATAGTTGGGGTTCATCCCTGTTCTCAGTTTTTTATGATCACTGGTTTTATGCATTTGTCTTTTGGATAGTGCCTTGGTTGGTCTGTTACACCATTTTGATATAAGACGATGGTAGCTAGGTTACAGTTGTGACCTGAGGTTGATAGTTTGGTTTTGATGACCGGGTTAAGATAGTCACCATAATTTTGATGTCCAAACCAAGAATAGGGTTGACTTTATAGGCAAGGTCAGCCACCATTGTCATACCTAATGTTGTTGGTTAGTCGATTAATGTGGGTTGCCTTTTTGTGATGCTGTTCTTTGGTTATAATTGAGGAGCTCAGTCTTTGGATCTCTCTATAGGGTTTTGTTAGTATCTGATGGTACGTTATAGATAGGCATTGGTACTTGCAATTCCAGAGTTAATGATTTGATTTAGGCCACTCTTTGCAAGGACCATGGTACCAGATATTCCATACCCCTGGGCATAGCGAAGATGGGTAAAGGGTCTCACTACATTTATGTTCGATAGGTGCTTTGCTTATATAAGATCCCAGTTTTTATTTATTTCGAACATCAGTACCCCATCGATATATTGACTTGCAGAGGATAGTACTGTACTAATTTTCCATCCATAGACTGACATCAAGTGCAAGTAGATTATATGGATACCCAAGGATACATGTGAGCTTGCGTCCTTGATTTTAATAATGGATGAGGTTGATATTTGGCTGTGATATAGCTTCATATGACGACAATTTCTATTCTAGTATTTAGATGGTGCCATTCAGGGTATATTTACCGATGCTTGAACTGTCGATAGGTGAGGTTTGAGCACCGCAGTCAAGGTAGTACGATCCAGTACCTCCCTATTCTTGTGTGTAAGTTCGAGTGGATTATCATTGATTTCATCTCTGGACTACCTCCTACTTTATGGGATATTTTTATTATGATAGTTCTTTGGACACGGGGTCTAATCGAGGAGGTCATTGGCAATTAAAAACATTTTGTGATTTTTTGCATTTTTGTTTTTTAGACTTCGGTAGTCCTTCTTATTAACTTTCGTGAATGGAACTTTCTTTAGTGATGTATAATATAATGGACCTCGGGGATATTTCCGTTATTCCTATGGTATTTCTACATTTAAAACATTCTTGTAACTACTTCAGGTCATTTATGACTTGCTAGGACCAGTAGGTTGGTTCCCTAGAAATCTTACAGTCTCTTTTCCTTTAAGTATTGTTACTTAGGGACTTTCTCAGCTTAAATAATGTCCTTTCCTTTTATTTTATCAAGTTCGGTATATCGATTACATGAAGATTTCGTATATGGATTGTCAAAATTGGACTCTATTTCCATTCTGAGCCTCAATATTCAAATTGAGGCTACCTGGGGGCCAAAGAATTGCGATCACCTGGCCTTGGACACTATCGCGTAGCCCAGGCCATTTGTGTATCACGATCTTTTGGTGGTGAACCACGACCACATAATCTAAGGCGGCCAGGGCTCACAATCGCGTGGCAATGGGACGCAATCGTATAGGTGACCTAGAAGGCCTATATAGAGTCCTTTCTTCTATTTTTGGATGAGTTTTCATGGGTTACTTTTGTAATTTCTAAACTTAATTATGGATAATGGTCCAAATCATTGGTTTGATCTGTGGGAACATGATCTAGTGATTCTACTTTTTTTACAGGGTAATTCTTTGTTTTCACTATTGTAATAAAGTTTTCTATATCCCATAAGCCTTCCGAACTTGTATCATCGATTCCCACCGTTAGTTTGAGCCATATTTTTTACTCTACGATGTATGAGCCATGCTCTATGTGATGGTATAAATTTTCCTTTTCCCTAGTTGTTAGGGTTGATGGACCCATCTTTAGTTTGGATTTAGACCCCACTATTATATAGAAATATGGGTTTTATTTTACTCTCCAACACTCACGAAATATAATTTTGCTAAATTCATGCGGTGCTAAGCTCGTTCGTGATTCCCCTCTTATTCTAGCGTAACTT
>JBDJHY010186235.1:0-11960 GCA_039654485.1 Withania somnifera
ATGAATGTTTTGGGGGCATTAGTTAGCCCAAATGACATCACCAAAAACTTAGAGTACCCATAGCAGGTCCTGAAAGTTGTCTTAGGGACATTCAAAGCCCTAATCCTCAACTGATTGTAACCTGATCTCTAGTGTGTCTTAGAAAATATTGAGGCACCTTGAAAATGGTCAAATAAATCATCGATCTTATTATTAATAGTAACTGATAGGCCTCAAGACTACACCCTGGATAGGAAACGGTGTTGAGAATCCTGAAGGATTCTCAACTAACCCTAAGTATCTGGTGCACATACTATTACAACAACCAACCATGAACAAATCAAATAGAAAAAACTGAACTAATATCAGTGATGAGCAATTTATATAGCATAAAAATTGAGATAACCTATAATAAGGGAAAATCCCAAAACTGAAAATATACTAGACATCATGCCTGAAAGCCTCTAATGATTGAAAACTACTAGCTAGAACAAACCTCTAGCTCATTAAGAAATACTGAAAGTGTATGTTATTAAATGACTAATAAATCCAAAAATGCAAGTTGAACAACACGACCGTTGAATCATGAGGACTCATCACTAGAAATCTGTTCGATGAAGGTCCAAGCTATCCTCAAACCCGGGATGGAGGGTCTAAATCTATTGGGTAAGTATAGGCACAAAGTATGCATCAGTACTCTTGGAATATAATGAGTATGAAGGCATAAATAGAAGTAACATGTATAAATTACTAAATTGAAATAAATGGGATAAACATATGACATGTATGACATCCTCAACTAGGATAGGGGCATGAGGAAAATATAGTAAAATCATATATATAAAAGTATACTGTAAATTATGCTAAACTAAAATGGTCAAGTTGGAACAACTAAAGTAACTCATGGACTGAGTAGAACATAAAAAAAAAAGCTAAAATGACTCGAGTATATCATGAATGGAAATCTGAAATCATAAACTACACTAAAATTGAAAGTTGTAATCTGGATACTACAAATGACATCTGTAACTAAAATAAAATGTAGCTGAATATAAGTGGAAGATTTTCTTAGCCGACATAAACCATGTGAGCCTCATGGAGTTTAGTGTACTTCCCCCACACTAAAAAGAGGGTCCCTAATGCTTTCCAATGTACAGGACCTGACAACTATGGATCCACTAAATTGAGCCTTGATTATTTTGGGCTATAAAGACTACGATGGAAATGCAGGTTCAGCGATTAGGGTGTCAACCTGCATTGGCAAAAGAATGATTCCCATTCGCTCAATGCTAGGTACTACTTCAAAAAAATGGAATACTAAATCTCATACTGTATTAAACTAGATTGGTGAAATAATGTTTTATTTAAGCTTGTATTAGCCATATGAATTAATCTACGTATGTGATCAAATGACCAAAATATACTGAGGGGTGTTATAAATAGCTTGAAAACTAACCCCTTATATATAAATATTGCAGATACTTCAAATACTAAATAAAACATATAAATCATACTTAAATTTGAATAGTTTGTGTACTTGGCTTGTATCCATAAGAAAAAATTGAAGATGAACTAATTTCATGTAAAAGGGCCATATTTCATAAGAAACTAGACTAGAAACTCAAGACTTTCTTAAACACATAGATAATTCAAATCCTATAGCATAGGCATGGAAAGTCATCATAAAGCTTCAGTGCCATGTCAATGATCATAAAGATATCACACGAAACTTGATTTTGAACATGAGACAAAGTTTTGATAATGACCCTAGTCAAGAAACTTATAGAAATTTATCATGAAAGCTGTAATTAGGCTTGAGAGTGGAAGGGACTTCATTGAATACCCACATACCTAATAACTGAGAATATCAACTGCAACTCTGGAGAAGGAAATTGAATTCCTTCACTTGAGGATGAAGAGAAGAACCCTGGCCTTATCCTGAGAGGACCTATTGAATTTTCTAGGGGATTTCCATTAAATGGGAAATTTTTGGCTAAGGGTAGCATATATACTACCCTTCGAAGTAGTTAAAACAACATCCTATTGGGTCTAGAGGGAGTAGGAATTGATTAGAATGCACTTATTTAAAAGCATCTTACAAGTGGTCGGGGAAAAACCATGGTCAATAGTACAGTCCATGATATTGATACCACAGTCAATATGTTGGATCGGAATATGGGACTTAAAGATGGGTTGTGAGACCGATACCATGGGAGAACAGTACGATTTGTACTATTCATAGTACGATCTATACTATCTATCTATATCTTCAAAATTCAGAAAAATGAATCTTAAGGGATTTGGCAGTACGACTAATAGTATTATTCACACTTTTGATACTATGGATCGTACTGTCGGTCCATGAACCAAAGATACATAACTTAGCATGCAGGGCGTCTTGGTATGGATCAAGAGTACAGTCCATACTATTGATAGTATGGTCAGTAAGCTTGACCAGTAGTTTGAGCTTACAAGAAGTTTTCCCAAATATTTGAATCAAGCCTAGGATTGTTCTAAGGGATAGTTCTAAATATCAAACTATGTTGGGGGAAATAAAGTAATGTGGTTCAGCTGCCTATAGTCAATGCAAATCTTCGTAGGTCCATCCTTCTTCATGAATAGAATAGGAGCAGCCCATGGTGATAAACTCGGTCTAATGAACCCCTTATCAAGAAAATTCTAAAGCTACTCCTTCAATTCTTTTAACTCAATGGGAGCCATGCGATATGGAGGAATGGAAATGGGCTTGGTGTCTGGCTCCAAATCAATGGAAAAATCGATATCCTGATCTAGAGGAACACCTGGAAGATTTGTACGAAAGACATAAGGAAACTCATAAACAACCAGTACAGAATCTAATAGAGGAATATCCAAGCTGGTATCTCAGGTGAAGGCTAAATAAGAGAGACAACCCCTATCAATCAACATTTGAGCGTAGAGGAAAATGTCTCTCCACTAGAATAAGACCCACTAGAACCCTTTGTCTGTCATAACTCTATTTCTCATGTCATTAGAGCACCTACATTCCACAATAGGATAACCACCCAATTAGCACACCAATCATGATTACAGAACTAAAAGCAGAAGATATGACATAAATAAGAGATAGAGATAAGAGAAAGTCTAAATCAAAGTTAATAACATCCTAAGAACATAGTATCTGATATATAACCCAGTAATTAAGAGTACAAGTCTGAAATAAGATACACAATGTCTGTGTTGAATGTAAATAATAGAAGGAAATATAAAGAAAGGTAAATTTTCACCTTTGGACAGCATGACCCATCATCCACCTTAAGTCAATATGAAATTTAGAAATCCGCATGGACCACACATACCAAGGTCTACACAAAAAACTGTAGAGTATAATATGAGTACCAAATCAATGGGTACCTAGTAGGCATCATTGACCCGACTAGGATTATATAAGAAATAAAAGTAGTAAATAGACAGACAACGAATAAAAATTATAGTAGTCAAATAAGTAGAGAAAATAGAGAGACTAGTTAAGAGGATAAAGATAAGTAAATATCCTAGGTAATTAGCTAACAATAAGGAAGGTTTAGGCAACAAAGGGTAGAATATACCAAAATCCATGCTTAGTTAACCAGATATAAGAAAGTAATAGAAATAGCAGTATATTGGTAACCTTAATAATAGGGCTGTGAAAGAAATCTAACTACAACAAATATCAAACCAAAGGCATGAAAGGGAACTCAACATGTATAAGTCTGACTCTATACCAGTATATCTAAATAGAAAATAAGTAAGAGAAAATCTCAATGACATCCCATACTAACGAGAGATACAAATAAGTGAATGCAAACCCTCTGATATCCATACTACCGGAGAATATAATCAAAAATAGCACCTAAGGAGATAATATGCATGATGAATGCTAAAAGTAAATATGTATACTCCTTCTCTGATACCCGTAGGTTCGGTATGTAAGACCCATAGAAGGGATTTGATAACTCTCAAATTACACCTCCCACTGAAGCATAATCAAATGTTGTTCAATATAGAACCAGACTAGGTTTGGGTCGATCCCACTGGGAATATGGTATCGGATGCACACCCAATAGCAGTAGCTAATAGTTAGTGTTTATTTCTAGCAATAAACATAAAGTAAAAAAGGGGTTTTATGTGAATAAAAGTATTTGTTGTTATTGCTCGTGATCATGGAATAGTTCAAGTGCTTTATTAATCTAGGTTCATGTTCACTAGGTTTCAACAAACCTTTGGATTGTAAAATTGTACAGTTGTGTAATCTTTCCTAAAAGTGAAGTTATGTATAAGGCCAATGCTATTTATCTAAGTGTTTCTCAACCTTTAATCCTAGGTAAATGTCTTTTAAACCGGGTTAGGGCTATGAAGGAGTGCGTTGTCCTTATCGTGGTAACTCAAGATGATTACTCTTGTACAACAACAACCATTAGACGAGGGTTAATACTCGAATCTCTTAGCATAGTCTCAACTACAAGTTTTAACCATAGGGTTAGTACTAGTTAAACCTAGGTTTGTTCTACTATTTGCAACTACTTAATGTCATTTATTACATATAGATTATGTTGATACATTAGATAGATGCAACAACCATATGTAAATTACAACCCTAATGCAATTTCACCCATGGATCCTGCAATCCTAGGGTTGGGGTTTATACCTTCATCGATATCAACATACAATAATCAAATAGTAAATCAGTGAATATCATACCATAGAAATAAACTTCCAATTGATTGCAAAAGAATGATCAATGAATTCATACGTGTGTTCTTGAGAGAATGGTTTTTTTCTGTCTGTGGGACTGGCTAAATGAGATAGACCAGTTTCAAAGTCAAGTGAAATAAATAACAATAGCATTCAATTGTCTTCACAATGGGGCAACAACCCTGATTTTTCCAACGGAGGCCGACTTGCTTGGTAACCACTTTCCCGGTCAGAGATAGGAAAGAATCCAAAGCTTGCAAGGATGTTAGGCTTCGAAACCTAATTCTTCAATAATTTTCTATTCCAATCAACGACCTCTTACTAGGTGATACTGAGGAGGGCCGAACCCTTTTTTTATTCCTTTCTATTTATCAAACCTTAAATTCTCAAGTCTTAAGTCTCCAGTCAAAAGTTATTTTAAAACTACACTAATTCTTCTATTTATAGAGTATGTGTGTACGTGAAATATTAGAAACTTGGACTGCACCGCCGCTAAGCTATAGGAAAAGCAACAGACGAACAGCCTGATGACAGATGGACCGTCTGATATTCTATATGTCACCTTCCTTATACAGTGGACTTTACGTCAGGTGAAATATTTAGGCGAATCACCTTCAAATAGACGAAACGTTTATTTGAGCCACCTGGTTGTTGGTCTTATCTAGTGGTGTATTCATTGGGAAATTTATTTAGGCAAATGTCTGTTGCTAGATGAACCACCTAATCCATCATCTATCTTGATCTTCTTGTCCAATACCATTCCTTTTCGGCGATGGGTTGAGACGAGCAATATAGTGACAGGCGAAACATCCCTTAATCATGAAAAACTTAGCCTTTTATGTACAATTACTCCAAACTTATTAACTTAGACCTACAAATACTCATTAAACGCATTAAAACACATTGTTGTTACTCAAGAACATGTTTTATTTCCTGGGTTTTAAGTGTGATATGTGACATAAAATACTATCACATCAACACCCTCAACCTAAAATATTTGTTTTTCCTCGACCAACAACAAAACCTATAAATATTAAACACTTAAAACACCCCTATATATACCTCATATTAGCCCAATTACTCATTGGCATCATGTACTACTAGCTAACCATATCTATTCACATACTGCAACATTTTCGGGTAAAATATTGAAGGACCTTTCACAAGGCTTGTATCCCCTAGACTAACTACATCATTAACTTATTCACAATTGATCGAAGTATCAACTTTCTCTCACAAAAAAGAAGTCCCACATAGGATGAGATTTATTTACATTGGTACTGGGAAAGTATCATCTCACACTCAGAAAGAAATTTAATTGTATACACAATAGACATAGGCTTGCCCTTATCAATTACAACTTAGTTTTCAGTAGGATGACCTGAATCACGTCAGGAATGTTTTTGACTTATATGTCGTTTTTAGTGCTGGTAGGGCATGATTTAGGAACTTTGTATACTGACTCAGTTTGTTCCGTTACATTCCTTTTCCTCTTTTGTCATTTTTCACTTACACTCTTCTTTTCTTAACACTTGGCCTCGATCCCCCTTTTTGTACATCTTGAATTCCTCCCTTTTTTTTCTCTCTTTTTGTTTGTATACTCTTTACATATATTGTTGTGAATAATGATGTATATGTCTATTTATTTTCTTTTCATCTCTTTTCTTTTTGTACGAGACAGCTTCATGGTAGCTACCCTCAACCTAAATTCAAACTTAGGTTGAAGACACATTACTCACTACCGGACCAGGGCCAAGACAAACTAATTACCACATATTTTTTTCGGTGTTTTCTACCCAGCCACCCTAGACTTAGGTTACAATGCCTAAATCTTGGTTCATAAAACAAACAGCGCCTTCTCATTTTTATTCTTTTCGTCATGGGGCAATTCAGCAGTTGGTTTTCGAAAGATATTAAAGGGTTCAACTTGGGAACTCTAAACTTGTTTGGTGACTCTTTTAAGGCTTTAGTGACTTATAAAAAAAGTCCTAGGATCATTTTCATATCGGCCTACTTTCTACTTAGTTGCAATTGAACCAATCAAGTTCTAGATATTATATAAATAAAATAGATTATATAAAATTACTCTCCCATATTTGGAAATAGACACTCATTTCAATATAAACTTGTTCAAAAATGGTTCAGGGAATAAAAACACAATCAATAACACCCTTACTATACAACAGTTTAGAATGAGATACAATCAATACTTAATAGAAGCCAATAAAATATCTTAATGCTGAAACTTTCTTATATACATGGGTATCAATGTTATATGGAATACATAAAAAAACAAATAAAAATACATAAAAATAAACATCAAAACTAACCTAACATGCCAGTTCTCCTAGAGAGCATGCCTGAGGGAAAAAGTTCTAGCAACAAAAACTCTCAGTCGCACAAAAAAATATAATACAAGGAACCCCTCCCACACATAAATGATGCATTGTCCCCAATGCATGACATATAAATGGAAATAAAATAGGAAAATAAAGTGTACCTACCTCGATATTTCCATGATTTGGGTTGCCTCCCAATAATGTTTGATTTAACATCGCAGCACAATGAAATTCAAATGTTTGCTCAGACAGCCTCGAGTAGAATCTGCTCCATAAAGTGTACTTCCTTGATTTTCAGGTAGGGTAAAACCTTTAACCCACTTTGACACATAATCAACAGCCAGTAGGATGTACTTTTGACCATAGAAACTGACAAAGGGGCCCATGAAATCTATTCCCCATATGTCAAAGAGCTCAAATTCTAGGATGGGAGTCAATAATAGTTCATGTTTGCGTGAAACAACTCCTTGCATCTAGCATTGAAAACATGCCTTTACTAACTCATATACATCACGATACAAGGCAGGCCAAAAATAACACTGTAGGATTTTTTGTACAGTTCGAGCACTCCCATCATTCCCTCCAATTGGTGATGAATAAAATGCTTCAAGAATATCTTCCATTTCCACTTTTGGAGTACATCACCTTATCATTCTATTTGCACAGAGCCTTAATAAGAAAGGCTCATCCCAAAAGTAGTTTTTGGCATCACGGAGGAACTTGCGTCTAGCATGCCATCCTAGGCCTTTTTGTTTGAAATTGCTGACTATGTAGTTTGTAAAGTCTACATACCATGGAGCCTTATCTATCTCAATAACCAAGACACTTTCATCAGGGAAGCATCTTCAATTTCTCCATCCACCTTTTCTCATCCATCTTCTTCTTGTCTTGAAAGGTAGTTAGCCACTTGGTTCTCACACCCCTTGCGGTCTATTACCTCAAAATAAATTTCCTATAACAATAGTATCCATCGAATTAACCAAGGTTTAGCATCTCTTTTGGCGATAAGATACCTCAGGGTTGCATGATTAGTATGCACGACCACTTTGGTGCCTAGAAGGTAAGATCTGAATTTTTCAAATTCATAAACCACAATTAGCAGCTCTTTCTCAGTAACAGTGTAGTTATTTTTTGCCTTAGTCAAAACCTTACTGGTGTAATTTATAGGATGAATAATCTTCTCCCTTTTCTTCTAAAGTACAACTCCCAGTGCCATGCTTCTAGCATCGCATATCTACTCGAAAGACGCAACCCAATTCGGTCCAACCATGACTGTTGCAGTGATCATTTATTGTTTGATCCCTTCAAAGGATTTTAAACATGCTTTGTAGAAAACAAACTTTACCTCTTTCTCAAGGAGTTTTAATATGAGGAATGAATTTTTGAGAAATTCTCTACAAACCTTCGGTAAAAGCCTGCGTGACCTAGGAAGATTCTCACCCCTTTGATAGAAATTAGTGGTGGTAGCTTTTCAACCACCTCTACTTTTGATTTATCCACCTCAATACCTTTTTCTGAAACCTTGTGCCTTCGGACGATGCCCTCTCTGACCATAAAATGACACTTTCCTAATTAAGAATAAGATTCCCTTCAATTCATGTTTGTAGGGCATTACCTAAATTAGTTAGGCAATTCTCAAAAGTGTCACTATTATAGAGAAATGGTCCATGAAGACCTCTAGTGAATCCTCTTCCATGTTTGATAAAACAGATATCATGCACCTTTGAAAATTAGAGGGGGCATTGCAAAATCCAAAGGGTATACATTTAAAAGTGAATATGCCATTTAAAAGTGAATATGCCATAGGGATATGTGAACATTATCTTTTCCTAATCTTCAAGTGCTATGAAAATCTGGTTATATCCGAAATATCCATCTAAGAAACAGTACCAACACAGACCAGCAAGGCAATCCAGCATCTAATCCATAAATGGCATAGGAAAAAGGTCTTTTAGAGTAGCAATATTTAGCTTTGATAATCCATACAAATCCTCTACCCGGTTACCGATCTTTATGGGATTAGCTCATTATTTTCATTCACCACCACTGTCATGCCATTTTTTTTGGAACACACTGAACTGGACTCGCTCATCTACTGTTCTCAATTGGGTAAAAAATCTCGGCATCTAACCTTCTAATAATCTCCTTTTTTTACCACCTTTTGTATTGTTGGTTTAAGTCTCCTCTGGTGTTCTCAGCTGGGCGCACTATCTACCTTTAGCTCTATAAGATGTAGGAAAATTCCCAGTGGAATACTTATGGTATCTACAATCATCCAACCAATCTCCTTCCTAAAATTATTTAAAACATGGACCAAGGCTATGACCTGATGATCCACCAACTTTGCGGAGATGATGACCGGAAAGGTGTTGTTAGTTCCCAGAAAGGCATACCGTAAATGGCTTTGGAGTGCTTTGAGATCCAAAGCTGGGGACTCTTCAATTGCTGGCTTTGCTGGAGGTATCAACCTATTTTATATGTCTAATCGAGCTTTATCATCTTATATGTGTACGACCCTATCCCAGTTAAGGCATTTACAACTTTCTCATTACCCTCTATGCCTTCATTATTGTAGTTCATCACAACTACTGCCAACGGATCGATAAACAATTTCTCATCAACCTGGGGTTCTTTGACATCATCCTATTCAGCTTCAATAACAAAAACCATATTCATATCACGTGGCTTCTTCATGGATTTCCAAATGTTGAACATGAACTCTTCAGTGTTTAACAAAAATTTCATCTCGCCTCTCTGAACATCCTCTAAAGCTCTTCCAGTTTCTAAAAATCATCTACCTAGAATGATGGGAACCTCAAAGTTAACATCGCAGTTGAGGATAAAAAAGTCATCCAAAGAGATAAGATTGTTCACCATAACCAGAACATTAAATAAAATTCCTACCGTTCTCTTAACTAATCGGTCCACTATTAACAACCGCATAGTCGTCTGTTTGAGGGCTCCTAAGCCCAACTGCCTGTAGATTTCCAAAGGCATCAAGTTGATACTGGCTCCTAGGTATTTTTCATGCACTAACTTCTTCCTACAGAAGACAAAAAAAAAACACAAAAAACGTGAAAACTAGATAAATCTAACTAACAGTCACAATACTAGACTTCACCAAAAGCCTTATTACCCGGAGCCAAAATTTGATAATGCTTAAATTACACCTCCCACCAAAGCATAAGTGATTTTTTTTCAAATACATAACCCAACTAGCTAATATGATATCGGATGTACGCCCAGTAGCAATAGCTAATAGTTAGTGTTTCTTTCTAGTGATAAACATAAAGTAAAAAGAGGGTTTATGTGTATAAAAGTATTCACTGTTATTTATTGTGATTATGGAATAGTTCAAGTGTTCTATTAATCTAGGTTCATTTTCACTAGGGTTCAACAAACCTTTGGATTGTAAGCTTGTATGGTTGTACGATCTTTCCTAAACATAGAGTTACGTATAAGGCCAACAGTATTTATCTAAGTGTTTCTCAACCTTCAATCCTAGATAAATCTCTTTTACATTGGGTTAGGGATGTGAAGGAGTGTGTTGTCCTTATTATGGTAACTCAAGATGATTACTCTTGCTATAGCCGCAACCATTAGACAAAGGTTAACAGCTCGAATATCTTAGCATAATCTCAACTACCAGTTTTAACCACAGGGTTAGTGCTAGTTAAACCTAGGTTTGTTCTAGTGTTAGCAACCACTAAAATTCATTTATTAAAGAGCGAATATGTTTATATGTTAGAATAGATGCAACAACCATATGTAAATTACAACCCTAATGTAGTTTCACCCATGGATCTCACAACCCTAGTGTTGGGGACTTAGCCCTTCACTGATATCAACATACAATAATAAAAGAGTAAGTTAGTGAATATCATATGACAAAAATAAACATTTAATGAATTGTAGAAGAATGATCAATAAATTCCACACTTGTGTTCTGGAGAAAATATATGTATCAAAACCCTAAATTTTGAAGTCTTAACTCTCTTATCAAAAGTTATTTTAAAACTGCACTAATTCTACTATTCATAGAGTATGGGTGTAAGTACAATATCAAAAACTTGGACTGGGCCATTGCTCATATTTGGGAAAAGCAACAGAAGAACTGCTTGGTGACAAATGGACTGTCTGGTCTTCTGTATGTCACCTCCCTTATATAGTGGACTTTATTCAGGAGAAAGACTTGGGTGAATTGCCTTCAAACACACGAAACGTCTTTTAGAGATGCCTAGTTGTTAGTCTTATTCGGTGGTGTATTTTTTGGGTGATGGATTCAGGCGAATCATCTATTGCTAGATGAACTGCCTACTCCAATATCTTTCTTGGTCTTCTTGTCCAGTACCATTCCTTTTGGGAAAAGGGTTGAGACGAGCCGTCTGGTCACAGGCAAAACGTCTTTTAATCATGAAAAACTTTTTCTTTTTCTGTACAATTTCTCAAAACTTCCTGATATCAACTTAGCCCTGAAAATACTCATTAAATGCATTTAAACACTATGTTGTTACTCAAGAACTTTCTTTATTCTCGTGTTTTAAATTTGATATATGACGTAAAATACCGTCACATAAGGCTTCCTCTATATACCTCTACTCCTTTATATACCACTCCTTCGGCTCCATAGTATCCCCGATTAGCAAGGTTTATGGTGAAAATCACCACATACTAACTCAAAACTCATAACTGAAGCCACAATATCAAATGATCAATGTATGAATAAATGCCCGAGCATCACTGGGTCAAAATCACTTTTATATGAGTATCATTACTCAGGCATCATTGATACTAAAACTAGTATATATAATCAATGTCTAGCGTGCTGGCATTACCGAGTCTAGTAATATATACATTGATTACATCTTTATTACCTCATTTCTCATAAAAAAAACTAGTAAAATCATCATTTTATATTCATTTTAACCT
>JBDJHY010186263.1:0-11960 GCA_039654485.1 Withania somnifera
TGTTATTTTGAGATAAGTATTGAAGGAGATTTTTAACTGAGTTCATATATTTCTTGATTAAAAATGTTAAGCATGATGATATGATACTGAGTAACTTTATATTTTGGGAATAAAGCTTTTAACTGATTTTGTTAAAATGCATATTGTATCTTTATTTGAGGTTCGTATTTGATGTTGGTTATTTTTCAGTATTTATTAATGCATTGTCAACATTTATGTTTTACTGCTTTATAGCCTATTTTATCCTTACTCACATATTCAATACATTTCATGTACTAACTGGATACTTTATATGTAGCATATCTTATCATATGTAGATTTCTTCCATCCACTGAGATGCTTGCAATTAATTGGGTCAACATTCCTAGAAGATTGAATATCAGTGAGTTTGTATTGGTTTGGGGGCCCGAGAGATGAAGTATTTTTCTTTTATGTTTTGATTTTGACTAGATCCATACTTTTAGTTTGATTTTTTATCTTATTATTTAGTGAATAACTAGTAATCTTGTGTTATGGGTCTTGTATGTAGCTTATAGAGGATTTTAGATAGATTGTATAACGGTATTGGATATTGGGTTTTCTTCAATTATTCATTTATTAATTATTGATTGATCAAAGTCTACCAAGACAACTTGGCTAAGGATGTCAGTCCCACCTAGGGAGTGACTTTAGGGTATGACGCACACACTAGTCTCCACTAACTTTTCGTGTCTTGAAATAAATAGTGCATGATAGTCTCCACAAACTTGTCGTGTACTTAAACAAATAATGTGATATAATCTCCACCGACTTGTTGCGACATTAAAAAAATAATCTAGGCTAGCATCCACTGGCTTTCCATGATTTTAATCAAATAATTTGCGCTAGTATCCATAAACATGTCGAGTCTTTAAACAAATATTGCTTGCTAGACCCCATCGACCTATTGCATTCAATTTTAAGGTTTACAGATAGGTCCACGAACCATCAATTGGGATAGAGTCAAATAGAACATTCCACGGTTCTGATTCTAGTGACTTAGGAAATTCTTCATTCAAGTTGAGGATAGGAGTTGAAGAACTTTTGAGTGAGTTAACAGCCTGTTATCTTCATCACTGAAACTTTCAGCTGAACCATTGATTTTGTGTCTTTTACAAATAAGGGTTGAAGGCTAAGAAAATTGTTTGATGGTCCGTCAAACCCATCGTGGTTTCTTTCAAGTACTTCAAAAAAATCGAACCATGTTTCATGAACTAGTTGATGGTCTTTCAACTAGATCATAAAGTAATCGACTTCCATTCTACCTCATTTTTCAAGGTTATTTCAGATATTTCCCCTATTTTTTATATTAATACCATGTCATTTTGTTTTTATTTTAAGAGGTTATAAATACAAATACCCTTATTTCTCTTATTAAAATTCATTCAAACTTAGAATTTCATCAAAGTTTGTCAGGTTTTATCTTAGATAAACTACGAATCCACTCCAAAAGGTTCAAGACAAGCAAATTCTCCACTAATTCCATCCTAAATCTTCATGACAGGTATGTCGGACTTCAACGGGGTTATCCTTTTAAACCTATATCCATAATATCCCATAGTTAGTTTCTAGTTATGAACGAGAACTAGGGTTGAACAAACATTCCTTATTGTTGATGAAAACTATCTACTTAGTACGTGCCATGATGATTATGACCGATTTTTCATATGTGTACATAATTTCTCATGAAATTACATAGTTTGAGAATTTTATTCAAACTACATGAAACTTCATAATTTTATGAATTGGAGTCAAGCTCAGGAATTGCAAGTCATTTAGTGGAGTTTTATGATATATTCATAACTATGTAGTAACCTTATAGGTTGATGGTCAAATTTCAGGTTTTTTTATTCAGATGTAAAGGATTGTAATTGTGATTTACATCATTAGTCAAATTTATAAAAATAAAGGATATTTTCGCTTTACAATGATTAAGCCCAGTTATGAGACAACAATCTTTAAAGATATTGTAGCTACCTGAATTATAGGTTTTTGAAATAAGGAGTATAATTTCAATTGGATAATCTTTTTCCCAAAAAGTCTAGTAAAACTCTTACTTGGTTAGTTGGTATTTAAATTATGTTCCACCGGTTAAGAGTAGGACTTAAGATTTTGGGAGTAGTATTAACATCGAGTGGATCCAGTCCTAAAGCCCCTATCCCATAACCTACATTGCCAACTGTAGATTTATATTGGCTTTACTAGGCATTTGTTCAGCACTTAGTGGATCCACTAGGAAAAGTTATGAGCACCCTGTATCTCGAAAAGGTACAAGAGTCCCTCTAACATATGGAAAATATATTGGACTTTGTGGCTTCTCACACGAGGTATGTTGGTTATAGAATCTTGCACTATTGTTCAATGTCAGTTTTTAAAGAAGGTTTTAACTAAGTTTCTATTTACCTTGTTAAAATTAATTTTGTGTTGAGGTGTTTGTATAAGTTTTATTTATACTTTTGAAAGTTGAAATCTTGAATTGAAGTTTTATTCTAATTGTCAGTCTTGCATAACATTGCTAGTTGAAGTTGTAGCGTTGAGTTAGAAATGTTCATGCATTGTACGTTTACTTCATGTTTTTATGTCAGTTGAGTATATATTGTTCAAGTTACATTTATATATATTCAGTAAATTTAAATTACTAATGCATATTTTGTGCATGCATTGTTTTACCGTGAGATCTGACTAGCCATCCCAGCGCTCACAATTGATTAGATCTTGCATTCCGAATCCTCATGGTTTTGGGACTAAATTCTTCAATTTATCATTTTATTAGTAGATCTTGCAAACTTAGAAGCTTATTTTCATTTTTCATAGTTGTTTAAAGTTAACTAGTGACTTGTTCTAGAAACTTGTTTATTCAGTTTTATCGACTTTTAGAAAAATGTATTAGAGTGATGATTCGGACTTTCATCATTTTACTTGATTATTTGTATCTGTTGATTCATGTTATGTGCCCATTACCGCATTATAGTGTCTTGCTTCCACTGAGCATATGATCTAAGTAGATGTATGATAGAGTCATGGTACTTCGACCACTTAGTGGCTTCAGATGCCTTGTCACATAAGGGGTGTGGTCGTGGGGGCGAGACACCATTGAGGGATAATTATTAATAAAAAATTTACTTGCATGTATAATTTCTAGAGGGAGTTTGTAGTTCTCACTGCAAAAATTATTTTTAAATCGAGGATCAATACTGATGGATAGGGTCGATTTTAAAGAAAATTGGCACATGACTGGTAGAATGTACATTGTTAGTTTTTCCTTTGTCATTTTGTTAAAGGACAAATAGGGTTAGTTGTAACCTAGGACAACCAACTCGATCTATCGACTTTTAAAATTGTCAAAAAGGTTGATTTTCTTTTATTAATATATATAAAAATTATTGCTACTTGGAACCAGACCCAGGTACTTATTATGGCTTTGGACAATTCTATCACTCGATCACACATGCTCTTGGATGAAATAGTTTCATCATTTTATTTATACTCTTTAACTATAATTTTGCACTTTAAAAACCGACGGAGTCCCTCATTTTTGTAATAAAAATGAAAATTGAAGGAATGCATAAGTTTTCTTTAAAAATATATAAAATAAAATTATAATTTTTGCATAAGGGAAATCGATGAACATCCCTCAATTTTCTGAAAGCCCATCAATTTTCTGTTTTAAAAAACTAAAAAATAAAATTTGATGGTCTGGGTCAGTTTTTCCACGATTTTTTTGGATCGAATCTATCTGTCGATTTTCTATCCCTCGTATTTTGTATTATTTTTTGGGATATCTCAATATCCACCATTTCTTGGTGGGGAAGGCAGTATAGGTGTTATCTAAGCATCTGAAATTTTCAACCCCCTCCCCCATGATAAGGACAACAAAGATCCTTCTATGTAGTCCAATGGTGCTCACCACCTGATTCTTTCCTTGATAGGAATATATTTCTCAATGGTTTTGATGGTTTCTTTGGGAAGGTTGGTTCTAGAAAGAAGGTATATTTAAAGGGCTAAAAGGACATACTATTTAATATAATGAATAATTGTAGCATTGTCTGAAAGACTACTATATTTTACTTCAATTTGATCTTGTTTGCTTCTTTAAAGTAAAACTATGCTAGGATTGCATTTTTAAATCTTTATGAATAGACATTTAATCAATTTAATTAATTTTCACTACTATCATACCCTTCGTTACTTCTATTGTCCTATTAACTAAGCGATAATGGGGACTTTGTATGTTTTAACTAAAAAAACTTATTGCACTTAACTACTTGGAAGAAAATGAGTAAATATACCCCTCAATTTTTTAATTTAGAATTAATGTTGTACTTGGGAGAAACCTATTAAGACCATGTGGTAATTTAGAAGTATTTATGGGAGAATGACGCTCTACATTGAAGTTTGTCAAAGACAATATACGGTGAGAAATCATTTCCATGATGACATGGAGAAAAGACAAAAGGCACAAGAATGTTAGAAAGGTCAGGTACGCGAGTGAACTCATACATACCTTATCAATATAGAAATGTTAGTCAGAACTACCAACATCTTTGGCACATAGAGTAAAATTATTGACCTTGGTACTTTATGGCTCTAGTGGAACCTTCTTGTTTTCTTAGGCCATATTAAAGCTTCCTATAAAACCTTGATCCCTCTTTACTTATAAGGACCTCATAAATCTGATAAACTCATAGCAATTTTATGTCCTTTGTCATACAATTCATTTTGCTCTTATGTTTCATGTTACTCTGGAATCATTCTCGGGATACGTTGCCGCACTAGAAATGATAGAACAGATACTGGAAAACCTGAATCTACCTTCATATTATTTGTTGCTTACCTTTGTATCACTTTCTATAATGTCATGAGCCTACACTGTGGGAATAGGTACCGGATGATCCAAAAGTACCTTTAGTTTGATATACTACTAAAGATAACTAAAATAATAATGCGGAAGCTCTAAAATGTGAAGAATAATCTTTTAAAAAAAATATAAAGCTTTTATAAATGGGACATAAAGTCAAGTAACATACCTAATGCAACTACTCTGCTTGAAATGATTAACTACCAAATGAAGTCTCTATAAAAATGAATTGAATAATGTTTAGCAGGTGGCCCCCCACAGTACCTTTATTTAAATTAAAATAATATACTAATTGCAGCTAGACATAACTAAGTTCTCTAAATTCAAGGAGCACTCACCAATAAGTGAAGTAGGTAAACTCTAATGAAGCACATGTTGACAAATCTGAGTGCATGATCTGCATCATAGGGGCGGTAGTATAAGAAATGTATGATATGTAAAATATATGAACTCAAATAATACTTATAAAATAATTGATGCCATATCTAACTAAACAACTAAATAGATGTAATATGCAACTAATATACAACTGAATATTTGAAATCTGATTAATAAATAAATTTGATGCAATGCATTATATAACACTTTATAGAACTGGTGTCCATGATCCAAATGTGTTTTATTTTAAAATAACTGAATTTTTACTAGGGGTTTCTTATAGCTAACAGGTACCATGTGAGCTGATGATTTTCAACTTCTAACCCAAGTTGGAAGAGTTGTCTTATACCTTTTCAGGGTATAGAATGTAACTAGACTTTGGATTCATATTAAATTCTTATTAAGGGATGAAGAGTTATCCTGAAATAATGGAACGACCATATACATAAATATATAGATAGATAAATGATATACGTATATATATATATATATATATAGACCCTCGTGGATATTTTCATACTTCGACAATTTTCTTATATTTAGAATGTTCTTGGGTCATCCGCGACTTGCTGGGACCGACAGTTTGATTTTCAAGCAGTTCTATTGCTTGATTCCCCTTTTAGTTATTGCTTCTCCTAGCCTTCTACGATTAAACGACCTCAAATCGTTGTTTCATCAGTTCCATTAGCTCTAAAATGAGGACTTTTGTGAAGAAGGACTCTTTGTTCGAATCCCGATGCTTCCAGTTGCATTGTACTACTAAATTAAATAATTTTGTTTTAAATAATAATTATATCCATTTAATTAATAAAAATAAATAATATAACTAAAAAGGGATTTTGTTCGTGATTTTCATAATCCCAAGGCACTTCTCGAGGTTACTGATGGAATCCAGGTAGGTTACGACTTACTTATTTTAAACTGGGTATTTAGTAATTTATATATTTGGTAAATTTCAAACTTGGGGTTTGGTTATTAGTTTCGAGCCTTATTATAGATGTCATCTTGGTCAACGACCTATCTTTGCTTATTGTTTAGCCCTAAGGCTACAAGACCCTACCTGCGCGTTTCATGATGCCTCTAAATTGTAGTTGATGTTAGTGAGGGGATTATACTAGTGATTAGATATTAGTATCTATCTCCTAATTCTAGCTAGTGGTTTTAGAGCCGATCTAGACTGTTGTTTTGCTATGTTTGACTAGCATGCATATTTAATGGGCTGGTAATAACTGATGCGGTATTGTTTAGTTAAATGACTATGAAACTAATTGATTTTTTTTATAACAAACCATAGGAGATTTTTATCTATTATTACATACATACACATGACTAAAGGGCAGTATGGAGAAATTTTCTTACCCTATTATGATATTTTTCGAAAGTGCCTGTACATAGATAGTGGGTTTTCTAAAGAGATATGGTATACTGGCCAAGTCTGGGTTTTTGAATTTATGCCTGAGGACTATGCTCTATTTGGATTTTTACGAGAGCTTTACATGTAGGTTCGAGTCCCTCTACGGTCCATTCCAACTTAGCTCGCTATACTTGGGCATGTTCCGCATCCTGGAGGAGGGTACGACAGAGCAGTGGTATAAGTTCAAGTCCTCCATGGGTCCTCCCTTTCAATCCTTTCTACCAGAGGAGTACGCTTGAGTGTATTCTTCGAGCTTATGGAGGAGTCTCATTAGGTTACTTATATGCCTTGTTTTTCTTGTTTGTAATAAAGGATGACGTTAGGGTTGTTGCTAGCTAGACCTTGTTTTCTACCTTCATGAGATTACTAGTTACTTCCTGTACATTATTGCTAACAAATACTCCTCTTTGTGCTCTTTTATTGTACTTGTTATATTGGAGATCCAGGTATGTGTCACATTAATCATGATTTTCTTATGACTTAGGTCCTATGTATTATACCTTAATAATTGACCTTTATTGATACTTATTAGATGATACTTTGACATTCCTTCTTTATTTGTTATTTGATCGCACTTTACCTTGCTTATACATGTTCTTTTCTTGTCAGCCTATGAATCCTACTATTTATACATTATTTTGGTACTCATGCTATATTTATACATCTTTTTGTGGTGAAGGTTCGAGAATGAGCTAGTAGGGCGAGGGAGATCGTGAAAGATAAACCAAAGCAATTCAGAGATATGGTGAGCAGTTGGCATTCTTTCTACTACTATACAAACTTATCCTAGTTTAGGTCGAAGATGGCTATCTTGTAGTTGTTGCCCAGTTGTGGGTTGTATTTTGTAATGGCCCTTGGGGCTATTTCCGTGATTCCCAAATTTCTATACATTAGATCGTTAATGGGACGGTCCTAACTCATTTATGACTGATTGGGATCAATAGGCTAGATCCCTAGTAGTTCTACGAGCTAAATTCTTTCATAATTATTGCTTTTCGGGCCTTACTCAGCATATACAATCTTGAATTGCCTTTTTATCGATTTCGTTGAGTTTAGAATGTCGATTATATAAAGATTTCATAAATAAGGTATCTTAATCGGACACCATTTCCATTTCGTGTGCATTCTGAAATTTTTCCAAAATCTATCCTAATTTAGTCCGCGGGTACCGACTTAAAGGCCAACAGACCAAATAAATCGGTGGATGATAAATTGGTAAATGAACTTATAAATCTTTTGTTGTCGAT
This sequence comes from Withania somnifera, assembly GCA_039654485.1. Taxonomy (NCBI): domain Eukaryota; kingdom Viridiplantae; phylum Streptophyta; class Magnoliopsida; order Solanales; family Solanaceae; genus Withania; species Withania somnifera. The sequence goes on from JBDJHY010186263.1 coordinate 7,916, forward strand.
AAATTGACTATTTTGACCGATTTATTGGTCAAGCAGTGCCCTTTTTATAAAAGTCCTTTTTTCCCAAATTTTCTTCACTCCTCTCATTTTCTCTTCTTATTTTTGGATCTTCAAGGAAGTTTTAGAAACTTGTAAGTTTATTAAATAAATTCTAATCTATAAAAATGTGCTACGACGGTACTACGAACATTTCTATCTTGAAATTATTAATTTTTTTATTATATAAACTTTTTAGATTTATATCTTTTGTTTTTACTGATAAATTTAGCCTTATTTTATAGTGTATGACGTACGATTTGTGCTCTTTACGTAGATATAAATATTTTCATTTTTTGAGCTGTTAGGGTGGGTCTGATTTTTGTCGGGATTTTTACCTCATTAGTTCTCTAGCAATATGAGCCTTGTTTACTCATATTAACACATGGATTATATTTTTCTAGGCTTGCATAATGTCAAGTGTCATACATGAATTTGGACATGCTGAGCACACTTCTCGAGGTTATCACTGGAAGCCAGGTAGGCTATGGTCTACTTTCTTTAGACTGGGTGTTAGTGCAGTATATGTATGGTAAAGCGCTAGCTCTGGGCCGAGAGGATTAGTCGAGCCACGATATGCTTATTTATCTAGTCTATGGCCTACTTAGCTAGTTTATAGCTTAACTACTTACCCTTGGGACGTATTTCATGACCCGCATAGCTTATATTGTCTCTGGACTATAATGTTTGTGGAGGAGTAACACCTTTGTCGCATAACATAGACGTATACTCTAGACCGTGGTGAGGTTGGGGAGGAGATTAAACTAATGATCTAAGCTTAACATCTATCCCCTGATATAGGCTTATGGCTTAGAGCTGGTCTAGGTGGGCTGATTATTTATGTTATACCTAAGATATATTTTGTAATTAGGGAAGGTGTGGACCCCTTTTGGGGCCATAGATTGCTAGATGCGACCTTTTCCGATGGTTAATAACCTTATTTGATAACTTCGTATCTGGTTGGGTACAGTAACACTATGCGGGATCGTTAGCTTCCTTTGTATGATATTGTACGCAGTCGAATTTATCTTTGCTAGATAGTTAGAAGCCTTATATAATAATATTTTTTCCTAGACCGATACAGTCATAGGAGTGAGTTGTATTAAGCTGAGCTTTGATAGCTCCATGTTCTTCCCCTATATTGGCAAGTACTTAGCCCCTAACGGGCTCTGTGATGCAGTTACTCATGGCTTGGGCCATGGTTGGGCTAGGAAAGATGATACCTTGAGACTTAGGGCTTAGTAGCCATTCCATAGGTTCCAATTAGCAGCCCTAGACCAGTTAGCATTTTGATTAGTTTTGTGTTGCGAGCATGCATAAAAAATTTTAAAAGGTAATTGGATTCTCGACATAGTAATTATCGAAAATTGATTTCTGATTTATATATTATACCTTCAATGATTGCACTCATGAGAAGTATGGGTCTAGCTTCTCATATCATTTGAGGCTATTTGGTCACTATCAGTGTGCTTTCTTGGCACTGATTACATGGAGACAAATGGATTTTTAGTGAAATATAGATTTTTTCCTATATGGTTGCACCCGAGTTTTCACTCGGATATGATATATGGGCTAAGCCCGAGTTTTGGCCTTTTACCCAAATGACTATGGTATTGGATTCCATTTTACAAGGATTTTGTACGTGAGATTGGATCCCTCCATAGACCCTTCGACATTTCCTGGGGTATGTTGGAGGGGTATACAGGGTAAGCTAGTAAGTATACGGGTTAGCTTTCATTTGTCTATTCCTAACAGAGTTATGTACCAGGAATGGTGCGTACAGGTACTTATTTACTATTTCACCACCACTTTGCATTGTATCCCTGTGTATTGTTTGTACCCTTCAGGACTTATAGGGGAGTAGTTTTTGGGTTAATTAACTGTCTGAGCCTACCTACTTGTTAAATGGGGCACCAACCGAGTTTTTTTACTAGTATACTTTAATTGTGCTCTATTGTTTTTGTTTAGTACTAATCATGCACTTGTTGTATTCGACTTTAACTTAACTGGTTGATGGGTTTGTAGTCTCTTGTTACTATTTCCTTTTGTGGGTTACGTTGGAGTTCTAGGTATGTGTTTTATCTTGTCATGCTCTGATCTATTCGTGGACTAATTCTAAGTGTTTGCCTTGTTAGTATATTTCTTCCATACTTGTCAATTGATACTACATAGGTTGATAGTTGATCCTTCACTGTCGTCACTAGTTATTACTGTAGTTACCCTTTTTAGTTATACACTATGTGCCACTATGTTGCTTTCTAAGATTGTTCTTTACCTTACAGATGCTTACTTTCTCCCAGTTGTCCTATCATTCTTACTGGGTACCCGTTGTTTTTGGTACTCATGCTACACTTCTACTTCTTTACCTGATGCAGTTCTTAGTGTAAATTAATAGGGAGAACATGATCGTACATGATGCGGATCATATACACCAGGCGTACAAAACACGAGGTAGAAAGAAATAAATAGAAAACATATGCGGAAACTTACAATTAACCCAAGGTTTATGAACAACAAGGGACTGGTTACCCTCACCTTTCAATTGAACCTATGGGTTGACTATAAACCCCAAACAACAATCCCAGAAACCAAAATGAATCCACAAAATGGAAAATCCTTCGATTGATGTGAAAAGAAGTTACGGTTGCAAATACAGGATTCCACCCTTAATTGTGTTCTCAATTACGCTAAACTACACTACGTTATGATAAGTTATGGCTACACTCTCAAAGAGTTCAATATCAATTTCATCAAAGTCTAAGAATGAAATACTGCAAACTTTAGTACCGGTAGCTATTATAAGTTTTCATAAAAGGCACTTTGGACCCCAAAGTCTTGACATCTCCATATAAGCCCTTGAAGTTCCAAAATCTTCATTTTGGTCCCTCAAGTCATGAAGTTGTCACCTCTTGCACTTCCCAAAGATTGAATATCCCTTGACATGGCTTGATGAAGGATTCCTAAGCATCTCTCATCCACATAGTCACTTGCAATGCTTGCAACTCCTGTGCCTGACTCCGTGTGAATGGCCGAGACGGGTAAGTGCTACCCTTGCTTATATCATCCTCCCATTCTTGAAAAGGATTTATCCTCGAATCCATGTCTTCATATACAACACAAGGAGACAAGTCAATAATATTAAACACATCATGGACATCATATTCACCTTTCAGATCAAATTTGTAGGCATTGTCGTTGATGCACTGAGAACTTGGAACAGCCCGTCACCCCTAGGGCTCAACTTCCCCTTGCATTTGTTTAGGAATCTTTCCTTCTGGTAATGCACCCACACCCAATCACCGGGCTGAAATAACCTTCTTTTTACCTCAGTTTTTCTTTTTGGTGATTCTTGTGTTGGTCTTGTCAAGTGCCTCCTTCACCTGAGTGTGGATTTATAGTATCTCTGCTGCCCACTTCTCTACATCAAAACTAATCACAGACTCACTAGACAAAAGGGTTAGCGTGAGAGGCAACAAAGGATTATAACCAAAACATGATTCAAATGGAGTCATGTTAATAGATGAGTAAAATGATATATTATATGAAAATTCAACTAAGAGAAGCCGTTCCTCCCACGAAGTGGGTTTACTTCCAATAACACAATGCAACATATTACAAAGGGTCATATTTACCACCTCTGTTTTACCATCAGTTTGAGGATAATAAGAAATAGAAAACAACAACTTGGTACCAAGTGCACCCCCACAGAATTTTCCAAAAATAGCTAAGGAATTTGAAATCTCGGTCACTAACAATAGTCTTGGGTACCCCATGAAGCTTAACAACATTAGCAACAAACAAGGATTCAACAAAAAAAGCGTCCTCAGTTTTATGAAAAGGAATGAAATGCGACATCTTTGAAAATCTATCAATAACTACAAATATGCTATCATGAACTCCTTTAGTCCTAGGAAGTACCAACACAAAATCCATGAAAATATCCAACCAAGGCCCACTAGGAGTGGGAATAGAAGTATACATACCTGGAGCTCGACCGGTAGATTTAGCC
>JBDJHY010186283.1:0-21618 GCA_039654485.1 Withania somnifera
ATCGATCGACTTATATCTTTTTTGATCCTACTTAAATACTACTTAGATGTAATGTTAGTGGTAGTGTAGATTTTACTTATGGGCTATTATTGCTATCTGGGCTATTTGTGCGTCTTATCACTTTACTGTGTTCTTTTCCCCTACGTATCTTGATGTTACTGATACACTTCCCAATTCCCTTAGTACCCTTTGTTATATGTATTTCTTATCCTTTTATTAATTACTATTTTTTGCTGTTAGGATCCTGGGTATGTCCTTCTACATGGATTTAGCTAGCTATATTTCTACACTATCTGATTCCTTGTTTCTATATGTGTAACTAGCTTCTTGTGCTAGATTATTTGATTTCATGACATACTTCCTTTCTATTCCTATTATTTACATCTCTTGTGTTTGTTATGTGCCTAGTGGACCCTCAAAGCCTACTGGTATTTGTTGCTTCGACAACTTGTACTCATGCTACACTTTTGCATCTTTCTGGATGTATATTCAGGTGTGAGTTATTGTCATTGACATTGTAGTTTGTGACATTTAGCTGACTTCAGAGGTATAGGGTGAGCTCCTGGCATTTAAAGTTCCCCTGCATCTTTTGCATGTATCTTTTGTCTCTTTTGTATCCCTGAGAAAGATGTATCTGTTGTACTTTTGTATCGTCGTGTTTTGTACAGTCGTGTTTTGTACTTCGTAGAAAGTCATTTACGCACTGATACCAAGTATTGGGAGGTTTTTATTGATTGTGTGATATGTTTTGTCTTCAATATTCCATATTTACATTGTTATTGTTAGTTTACTATATTTGTGCGTTGCTTACTTACAGTCATAGCCCATTGTTTATAGCTGTAGGCTACATGTTTGGTTCTCCTATTGGTTTGATATTAGGTGCCATCATGATTCGAGAAATTGGGTTGTGATAGTCTTATGGATAAAAAGGGAGGTTAAGGTAGTACAACGTCAACACCAACAACCATTCAAACCTAAAATGACATTTCTACAAGTACTGGTGGTGGTCAGTGCCAAAATGGGTTATATGATTTGGGTTATAGAAAAATCAGGAGTTGTCATCCGATACGATGATAGGCATGTTGGATGTGCATGGTGTTCTTGTTTATGCATTTTTAGACCGTGAAGCCAACCAATGTGTTTTAATCCCTTTCTCTGCTAGAAATTTTTTTGTGGATCCTGAGATTTTATCTGAGTCCTTTCCTGTTAAATCCTTTTTGGGACTCTATAGTAGTTAAAAGGTTCTATCATAGTTTTTTGATATCAATTTTGGGGATGATAGTTCCAATGATTTTTCATAAGTTCGACATGATAAATTTTGATATCATTCTAGGCATAAACTGGCTCCATTCATGTCATGCTATCACATTCATGTCATTATGTTATTAATTGTAGGACTAGAGTTGTCCGTTTTTAGTTTCCTGATAAGTCTATCCTCGAGTGGGGTGAAGTAGAGTTGTTCCTAAGGGTAAGTTCATTTCTTAGCTCAAATCTATGAAAAATGATTTCTAGGGTTTCATCTACCACCTAGTTTGAGTCCAGGACTCTAACTCTGAGACACCAGATATCTAGTCAATTTAAGTCATCAAGGACTTTGTAGATGTGTTTCTCGAGGATTTACCTAGAGTTACTCTTTCTAGGGAGATAGATTTTGAAACAAATCTCATTCTAGTACTTAGACTATTTTCATTCCTTAATATAGGATGCACTAGCTGATCTTAGGTAGCTGAAATACCAGCTAGAAAACCTCCTAGACAATGGGTTTATCCGCCCTAGTGTATCTCTTTGTAGTTCCCCTATCTTTTCATTGCGTAAGAAAGATGGGTCCCTTTATATTTGCATACATATAGCTTGACAAGTGTCACTATACAAAAAATTTATCCCATTCCTAGGATTGATGACTTTTTCAATTAGTTATAGGGTGCTAGCCGTTTATCAAACTGATCTCCTTTTTGGCTATCATCATCTTCAGGTAAGAGAGTCATATATTCCAAAGACAACCTTTCAAACCCTCTATGGACAATTTGAATTTCATAGTCATGTCTTTCAGCTTGACCAATGCTCCGACAACCTTTATGGACCTTTAGAATAGGGTTTTCAATCTAAGCTTAGACTTGTTTGTGATTGTCTTTATTAATGACATTGTTTTTTATTCCAGAAGCGAGGAGCATGAAAACCAACTCAAAGATGTTCTTCAAACACTTAGAGAACTTCAACCTTATGCTAAGTAATCTAAGTGTGCGTTTTGACTCCATTTAGTTTCTTTTCTTGGTCATGTTATTTCCAGTGAGGGTATTTGGGTAGATTCCCAAAAGATAGATTTAGTTAAAAATTGTCCTAGACCAACCTCTCTAATATCCATGGTTTTCTGGGTTTAGCTGAGTACTATCGTAGATTTTTCCAGGGAATTTCTTCCATAAACGCTCCCTCGAACCCTTTGTCATAGATAAAAGTGAATTTGGAATGGTAAGATGCATGTGAGAAAAGTTTTTAGTAATTAAAAACCAGGTTGACTTTAGTTTTGATGTTGACCTTGACGTATTATTTTAGAGGGTTTTGTAGAATATTGTGATGCCTCAAGGGTTGGTTCAGATTTTTATTTACGCGACAAGGAAGGGTGGTGGCTTATGGTTTCAGGAAACATAAGATTCATGATAGGAATTATCCAACTCATGATCTTGAGTTGGTAGAAGTGATTTTTTCAATCAAATTGTGGAGAGACTACTTGTATGGGGTGCATGTAGATAACTTCACTGATCATTAGAGTCTACCAATATGTTTGATTAGAAATATTTGAATCTTCACCAAAATAGGTGGATTGAGTTGATGAAGGATTATGATAGGAGAATTAGATATCATCAGAGTAAGGCCAATGTAGTGGATCACACCTTAACAGGCTTTGTTTTTCTAGTTTTTCTTATGCTTATAATAATAAAAGAGAGTTGACAAGAGAGGTGAAAATTCTTGCACACCTTGGGTTTGATTGACAGATGCTGATGATAGTGGCATGCTTGTTTGAAATTCCTCTGAGTCATCTTTTGTAGAAGATATGGAGAGCAAGCAATATAGTTATCTAATATTGGTTAAGGTGAAGAGGACAATCCAGAAACATAAGGACCAACATTTTTCACTAGGGGATTTGGGGTTCTTCTCTATGAGGGTAGTCTTTATGTCTCGGTAGTTGATGGGTTGAGAGATATGATTTTATCTGACGCTCATATTTCCAGATATTCTCTTCATCCTGTTGGTACTAAAATGTATAGATATTTGAAGAAAGTGTATTGGTGGGAAGTTATGAAGAAGGACATTCCGAGTTTGTGCCTAAGTTTTCCAAATTTTCAAAAGGTGAAGGTAGAGCACCAAAGGCCAATATATAAGATGCAGTTGTTTGAGATCCTGACATTAAAGTGGGAGGTGATAAATATGGATTTTTTTCAATGGTTTATCACTATCCTAGAAATATGATTCCATACGGGTTATAGTAGACTGAATTACTAAGTCTGCGCACTTCTTACCAGTTATTCCATTGAGAAGCATGGCAGTATCTACTTGATGGAACTCGTTTTTATGTATGATGTACCTTTCACTATTATGTTAGATCGGGGTATGGAGTTTAAATCCACTTTTGGGGGAATTTTAATAAAGGTTTGGGTTCGTAGGTTCACCTAATATGTTCAAGCCAAGAGGACCATTCAGACACTAGAGGATATGCTGAGGGTGTGTAAGATCAATTCCAAGGTCAAGTGGATTTAATACTTTCCTTTGATTGAGTTTTCATACAATAACATCTATCAATTTAGCATTCATATTGCCCGAGGCTTTGTATGGAGGAGATGTAGGTCTCTCATTGGTTAGTTCGAGATAGGTAAGACGACTATAGTGTTGGGTCAAATCTTTTTCAATAAGTTATGGATAAATTTTAGACTATTCGTGAGTGATTGGGGAAACTCAAAGTAGCAAAAACATATAAAGATACGAGAAGAAGATAATTAGAGTTTGAGGTAGGTGATTAGATATTCCTAAAAATATCAACTATGAAGGGTGTTACGATATTTAGGAATAAAGGAAGTCGAGTCCAAGGTACATAGGACCATATCAAATTTTGAGGAGGGTAGGTAGTATATCCTATGAGTTAGATCTTTCGTTAGAGTTAGTAGCAGTTCACAATGTTTTTTGTGTTTCTTTGCTCAAAAAGTGCCTAGGTGATCAATCTTTTGTAGTTCCAATTGACAGTGTCAACATTAAGGACAATTTAACCTACAAGGAGATTCCCTTTCAGATCTTAGATAGGTAGGTTCATAAGTTAAGAAATAATGAGATAGCATCAATTAAGGTTCTATTATACTACTAGTTAGTTGAAAGAGCTACTCGGCATGCAGATGTAGACATGATCAGTAGATATCAACACTTGTTTCCTTCTAGTTCCACTTAAGTATGAGGTAATAACCTCTCTATTAAGATTTTCCCTTGTCCGATCATGAGCATGTAGATGTAGCATTGCAGGAGTCCCTATGTTAGTACTTTTGCCTTATTTGATAAATTCATGGTAGTCATCGTCAATTTTAGTAGCATGTATGTCTGTCAGCTAAATTAGTATTTAAACCATGTTTTGTCGGTTGATATGAGGTCATGGGTACATTCCTTAGTAACATTGTTAGTTTCCGATCCCCTTTCCCTTGTTTTGTGGTCGGAATCTTCATTCGAAGACTAATGATCACCAGGGGGAGATATTGTAACACCTTGAAATTTGTGCTAGAGGTTGTGTGGGCTAAACAAAGTGTGTTTGTATATTTTCATCAAATTCTTGTACTCCTAGGTTTCAAAGGGCCTGTTAACGAACCTTAGAGGGCTTCCATGAATCGTGGAAGTCTCTATCAAGTCATAGAGAGACTCAAATTTCCCTGCATTCCTATGGATGGTTTGACGACTAATAGAAGACTTTGACAAATCATCGAAGCCAACTGGGGAACCATTCCTTGTTTGACAAAACCCGGTAAAGTATTGTAAGGTACTATGAGTAACCTTATGGACATCAAAAAGGGTTTGTAGAATAATAAGGGAAACGTTACAAAATACAGTGAACAATAAAGGGGAGAAAGGTTTGACGACTCTTTTGACGGACCATCAACTGGTTCGATAGTTCATTGAAGCAACAACGAAAAACTATTCAGTTCTATTTTAACTTGATTTTCACAAGGACTTTTTAGACTTTTAACATTCATTAAACCTAAGATCCAATGTAATTTTAGTATTTTTCGGGGTAAATACAAAATAGCAAAACCCTATTTAATTTATTCATTAATTAAACTAAGAATAGATTCTCCCAAGGTTTTCTATCAAGAACAAAGCATGGGGTTTGGGATCAAGAATCATTGTGCAGTCTTTATCCCCATGATTTCTCCATATATTTTCTCCAATTTTGGTATGTGAGAATTCATCGAGTTTTCCTTCAAAATCTTGTTCCCAACTACCCAATGTTTTAATTTATGGTCATGAATATAAGGATTTTAGGGTGAATCCCATAATTGTGTTCATATATTTAAATCATGTATTTTATAGACTCTAGATCATTATCATTCTTATATATATGCTTATGTTAGAATTGCATAAGTTGTCATAAAGTGTAAAGATTGGTCCAGTTTAATACTTCAAGGCCCTTATATAGAGTCTATATGCTTGGTTAGTCATGGTTTTGCGCAAATTCCCATTATCTGAGATCATGGTTAAAGGTATGTTCTGTTGAATAGTTAGAGACATAGTTCAAATCATGGTAATTTTATAGATTTTATGTTTTAGAGTCTAAGTCCAATTCATGAGTTAGTTACCTAAAATAAAGCTAAAATATTGTTATCATACAGTAATATGGCAGAGATAGTAGTTATTAGTTCATTTCCCCTTATGTGGTCAAGACGGAAAGTGTATGTTCATGTTCATTTCATGCCAGTTTTGTAGAGAAGTATTATTGCCAAGAAGATTTGGATGATTTAGTCCTTATTCCATACCTTGTGTTGCCAAAAAGACGTAAGTTCATGGCCCAAGGAAGCATTTACGAATTAGGCCTAGTAGATCCACTAGGAGTTAGACATGGCCCTTACTATTGGAGGTTTGGGAAACCCACCAAACATGGGTATATATGTTGGACCTTGTATCCTAGTGCACAAGGAATGTTGGTTATAGAACCTCCAAAATAAGTTATTTGGTAAATCAGTCAGTATGGTCAGTCCTTTGTTAGTCAGGTCAGCAAAGTCAAAGAATATAAAGTTAAGGTAAAAGAACTAAAAGAAGATTTTTACTTTGTTATTTTGTTATTACATAGATTTTTCTTATCTGAGTCAGTAGGTGGAAGTTGAGGGATGACATATGTATTCATGCATTGCATAACTAGTTTCACTACTGATGATATAGCCTGTTGCACTAACCCTTTCACATGCTCATTATATTCAAATGTATTGATCACATACTTTCCTGCACTGCATGTCTTTAATATATGTATGTTTATCCAACATTTCAAACCCTTGCGGTAGACTTGGACTTACATTCTCGATGGATTGAAGTGAAGTGATGTGTTCCTACTTTATTCAGGAATTTGCTGGAGTATCTCTCTTTATGTTTATTTAAAGATCAAATTAAAGTTGGGTGGTGAGCTCCTACTTGTTTTAGGAACTAGATGGAGTATCTCTCTTTACTGTTGGGAAATGATGGAAACTGGTACACCATGTAGCCTAAGCACCTCGCAAATATTCTACTCAACTAAGGCCTCAGCACCCCAAGTTGAATGTGTTGGAAGGAAATGAGCTGACTTGGTAAATCAATACATAATGAACCGAATGCAATCATTACCTCTAGATGTGTGAGAAAGGCCTAAAAGAAAAACCATAGTAATATGCTCCCACTTTTACTTAGGGATAGAGAGTCTCTGTATCTCACCACCAGATCTTCGATGCTCTAACTTTATTTGATGACAGTTCAGACACCCATAATAAAAAGATGAACTATCTCTCCTTATCCATCGCCATTGATTGTGATGAAACAAGTCACTCTACATTCTACTAGTACCGGATGAATAGAATATCTAGAAAAATGAGCCTTAAACAGCAAAGTCTAAACCAAACACCTAGTCCTAGGAACATCAAGATGTACTAGGCCATTGTTCTCCCAAAACTTTATATAGAATCTTGGCTACCCATATTTATCGCCTTCTATCTCAAACAAAATGAAACCACATTAGCTCTGGTAGGGTGATAAAGGATACTCAAGTCATAGTCCTTAAGGGTATAATCCACCTCCACTTTCTCAAGTTAAGCTCCTTCTGACTATTAATGTACTACAAACTATGGTGATTCGTATAAATCTCACAATGGATGCCATATAAGTAGTGCCCCCATATCTTAAGCGCAAAAACTACCGCCGCCAACTCCAAGTCATAGGTGGGGGTAGTTGTGCTTGTGGTCCTTTAGCTATCTCAAATCATATACAATAACATGACCCTACTACATCAGAACATAACCGAAACCAATACTGGAAGTATCATAGTCCATGTAGGGATGATCAACAATTGGCAAGGCAAGTACTGAGGCTGTAGGCAGCAACTTTTTAAAAGGTGATACAATAGGATAGATAAAACCTCTACCAAGAAGATCTTGCAGCTAAACACTCAACTTACGAAGTTTTGCAAGGGGCCATTTGTTAAGGGGAAATACAAGTGGTCCTGATTCCCAGCTCAACCTCAATAGCAAAGTTAATGTTTTGCACGTGTGGGAGGCCAAGTAAATTGACAGGAAAATATCCCAAAATCATGAAAAACATGGATAAACTCTGGGGAGGGAGGATCGACACTAATATAACTAAAATGAGTAAAATAGGCCAGGAACCCCTCATAAATAAGCCCATGAGCCTCAAGACAAGATATGACATCAACTGAGGAGTGGCTAATAAGCCCCTTCAACACCACTAGGGGAACACCAAGCACAGATAAGGTGACGGTCTTGGCATAGCAATACAGGATTGTATTATGAAGGGAAAATTAGTACATGCCCAGAATCACATTGAAATCCTTCATATCTTACTCAATTAAATCAGCAAGGGTACGACACCCCTGAGGAATCACATCAGAAGATCTATATACTTGATCCACAACTAAGGCCTCACTTAGCCATACTTAAAGTAATAGACATTGGTTACTAAATATATATAAAAGGGGGAAACACAGATACATATGACAGTGTAAATCCAAGATCAAAAATAGCTAAAGTTAATGACCAAAAAAAGTAATATACCAGTCACAAAAGCATCATATGCCTCAGCCTTAGCTCTGTTTGGGATAACATAAATCTGAGGCCTCCCCTATAGTGCTGCTACCTCCTACACCCTTTGCATCTCTATGTCATCCTCCCCTACCTCCCCAAGATGCAGCCTTTCTATCTAGGGCCGACAATACTATCTGAAAAGGTTATACAGGTAAAATGGTACTCTATGCATCCCTACACCAAGGGAAATCCCTAAAAATGTGACCCGTCTCACCATAATAAAGACAAGAACCTGAACCACCAACCCTAGTCCCCTTGGTTCAATTTCTACAAAAGTAATTGTGCTCCCTTCACTGAAAACACATATTCGTCTATTGGAGGGACTACTAGAGAGCTTAGAAAAACCTTGTGAACCTAAATTCGGGCCCCTAGCAGGATGACTGCTCTGTACTACATATGAAGTTTGAAATGTCGCATGATACTTTTGGGTGGATTGTCCCTGGTGATAACCATGTTGACTTCCCCTTCTACCACCACTATAATATCTACTCGCTAACTAGGAACCCTAATTACTACCCTGGTAGTGCTGTCCACTATTGTTGTGTCTTGCGACCTGATCCATAATCTCCAACCTGTGGGTATAGTCAACAACATCTAGAAATTATTCTTCAATACTAGAAGCTACTCAACAGATCTATGCAAGTTCAGTCTTAAACCATAAGAAAAAGCATCAGATCCTCTCCTAATCAGTAGAAAAATATTTCTCCACATTTCTAGTCAAATTAATAAATCGGGCCTCATACTTAGAACGGTGATGGAGCACTACTCTAAGTCTATAAAATATTCCAGTCGTAACTCCCAGGTTTTCCTGGGGACATACATGGCTTGAAAGGCCTCTATGAACTTACTCCATGTCAATAAGGGAAAACCAAGAGGCCTGCGATCCCTATGTACTCTTCACTAATGACCGACGGATCCCTCAAGTAGATAACTGGTAAAATTAACCTTATGGGTGTGTAAAACTTTAATGTCCTCAACCTCTCCTTGCACACTGTGATACACTCATAGGGGTACTACCCCACTATCCCTAACAATCTAGATGGTGCAACTCTAGTGAAATGGTCAAACATCTTCCTCACCTCTGAAGTTGGAATAGTAGGAGTTTGCACCAAAGTAGATGTAGTAATAACCTGAATTGGCGCTGAAGAAGGTATAGGTGGTTCTTCTAGTGTTATGGATACTGAGGGAGGTGGTACACCCTTTTTTCTCTATAATCTAAAGACTGTGGCACAACTATTAGTACCCACTAAACATCTGCAATATCTTCCATAACATATTTCTAATAGATGTAGGTTGTGGCTATGTGAACTTTGGTGGAGGTGTAGGGATTTCTGTGTAATTAATCATTTGGTTATTTATTTTTTTTTCTTTTTCTGGATTTAGAGCCGTCTAGTAGTTAACCTAAGTCACTTATGTGCCTTTTATCTCAATTTCTCTATTTTGAAGTTTCTCTTTTTGGAACGGTGGAACTTGAGGGTGTATTTGTAGTGAAAATTCTCGAAATAGAATTCTAAAAGTTACGTTAGCTCTGGAATATTCACTTTAGTCTAGATGGACCATAAGTTTCATGTACTGGGGTGTTCATCATGAGTTTGAGCTAATTTGTGGAAATTTAGTTTAGCCAAGATCATTATTTAGTCGGGGAAGTATTCAGGTGATCATAACATCGAATGGAATTCCACCAATTTTATCAGCTCAATAATGATGACTTTAGGCTAGTGGCAGTTATAGTTTTTGTCCCGAGGTTGTTGTTGCATTTTTGAGGTATAGGGTGGAAATTGTAGTTTTTTTCCTAGAGGGTTGAGTTTGTTAATATTCTCCTTAAATGATATTGTAACCTGATTTAGACTGCGTCGTTGAGTCTAAAATATCATTTTTGGTGTGTGTGTATGGTTTTTCTGTATAATTTGGGCTCCAAAGGCATCCTGGGTTGTGTTTGAGGACTTTTTTTCTTTAATAGTTTTTCTATCAAAACTTGCAACTGTTGGAGGTTTCTTTGTTCTTCCCCATTCATAGAAAATCCCTACTTGATCGTGAAGCACTAATTTCCTTTCTCATTGCATTCACATCATATCCTTTACGCAATCACGCTTCATCCTTTTCTTCCTTCATCGCGATTGCAACCATTATTTTCGTGATCCTGATGCCTCACATTTTTACCTTACACAATCACGATAGTCCATACACTTAATTGCAATGTATAGTGACCTGACAATATATAAACCTTCCTCTCGAAATCTCAGTTTATTTTCCCCTTGTGTTTTTCCATTTTCCCCTTATTCCAACAGTATCTATATGTAGATAAACCCATCAAATTAAAGGAAAAGTTCCTCCCAATCTTACACACGCTCTCCCCCTGTAGGTAAGCCATTCTTTCTTTCTAGTTTCTCCCCTTTAATGGTATTGATTCCCTTTCTCTCTTTAACTTTAGTTGAATTATTGTTGTTCCTATTTCCTTAGGTGGGATTGCACTTTGCAACTTAATTACATATCAAATTCGGTATGCAATCTTTTCGTTCTAGCTTCTTGTGAATGTGTAACATTTTGCACTTCTGATCACCTCTCCTAGGCTGTTTTGAGGCCCTTTCCGCACCCAGAGTGTGCTCATTTTTGGAGCATGGTTTCTTGGGGATGCAGGAGACCCTATGATGAAGTTTATTTTTCGTTTTAGACTATAGGGCCCACATGTTTGTTTTTAGGACCACTTCTGACCCTATTCGTAAATCAAAATATGGGTCTTATTTTTATTTTTTAATCCCTAGAACCATAACTTGATAGTTTTGATTGAGTTCGGGTATATTTAGAGCTTTGGGCTTGTGTTTCATATATTTCAAAGATTCTCGTCGGAGCCTAAGTAAGCTAGGTTTACTTTATTTATAGACTAAACTATTATATTGTACTTATTGATGTGGATAGTTGTGTGGGTTGTTCTTAGGTTGATCTCATCGATTTAGATAAATTTTTCCTCTTTTACTAGCTTTAATAGGTCCCACAGAGGGACGTAAAGGGTGTGGGTTATATGTGATTGTCCCAGTCTTGTAGGGGGAGGCCTCTAACCTTTTGTGTTATGTGTGGGCCCTTATGACAAGTGAGTGATATTATTCTTATCTTGTGTCCTTTGACCGATCCTAGTCTGCTAGTTCCTCCTGTATATGGCGTTTACCTTTGCTGCGTCTGGATCATATATCCTTACATTATTACATCTGGTAGATTAAGCAAGGGCATGTCTCGAGGCTATGGTTGATTTGTACTTGAATATAACTAACTAAATCTAGAAGTTTTTCCTAGATTAATAATCAATTAAAACAGGGTCTTTCCCACCTATACTTATACATATGCCACAACAACTATATGGTATTGCGTTATTTTCATGTATACTAGAGAAAGAATTTTTTTAACTATCACGGATGATATATTGTTACTCAGAGGGTTAATTGCGATGCTGATGGGGAGGAGACCCTCAGTATTTGGCACCTAGGGTCAGGGTCCTCTTATTTTGGTATGGTTTTGGAAATAAGTCAAGGACCCCATATTTTGGTATGGTTTTGGTATTAAGGGTTAGGGAACTCTAGTTCGATATGGTTTTTGCACTAACAATCAGGGACCCCATGTTTCAGTAAGGTTTTGGCACTAACGGTCAATGAACCTATGTTTCGGTATGGTTTTGGCACTAAGGGTAAAGGACCCCATCTTTTGGTATTATTTGGACACTAATGGTCAGGGACACCATGTTTTTGTATGGTTTTTACACTAAGGGTCAGGAACCCCATGATTTGGCATGGTTTGGCACAAAAAGTCAGGGACCCATGATTTGGTATTTTTTTGCACTAGTGGTCAAGGATCCCAGGGATTTTGCACTAGTCGGTATTGATCATATTTACTTTTCAACATCCCAATGTATTTATTTTTGATTTTTTATGCCCACCGGGATTATGGGGGGATTCATGGTAGGTTTGTTGTGTTGTTTGTGCATACCGACAAGATGGGGCATCAAGTAGGTTTTTTATGTTTATTTCCTATTCTTCACATAGTTGTATTTACACCTCACTTACTTTGCTTGTGCTATACTTATGGTCACATCTGTATTGTTCTGAACTGGAGTCCAGGTACACTCTTTACTTCAATTTTATGCTGTACGGGTAGTGGTTAGTGCCCTTATGCGATGGTCATATTTCTATTTCCCTGTATAGCTTAGTACTTAGACCCTGTTTATTAGAGTTGCACTTTATCTTTTTTTTCCCCTCCCTGTATTAATAGCTAGATATTCTTTTTGTCTTACTATGATTGCCCTATATTACTTTCCTCACAATTTCTTTACTTGTACTTCTGTTATCCTAGTCAGCCTATGATGCCTTTTGGGCATATGTTTTTGGTACTCACGTTGCACTTTGAATAATTTTCATGGTCCCTACACTTGTAGGGCTTATTAGAGACGCCGAAGTCCTATAGAGTAGACACAAATGATTGCGGAGACTATGGTAAGCTTTACCGTTTGAGTTGATCGTGGCTTCCCTGATTCCCAACCTACATTATTTTTTTCCACAATAGGCCCTATGTAGTATTACTTTTGTAGGAGTTAATTTGTATATATTATCCTTTGGATACTTTGATTAGTAGCTCCATGTGCCATTGAAACCAGGTTTTGGGATTTTGGTTGTTTATATATTTCCCTATGCTTCCGCTATTATACATTTTCTTATGGTTTTACTGGTCTTATTGTTTTTGAGTGTTTATGGATCATTGTGAGTAGATCTGGTCAGTAGGTTTAGGCTTGTGACAAATTGGCATATAGGCCTAGGTTCATAGGTCTCTTTGGCATTGGAGCAGGTACCTAGAAAAGTCCTGTCGATTGGTACATTGACGTCCACATCCAATCTTCAGGAGGCTACGGGGTGCCTTAAGAAAGATTTTATGTCTTGATTCTTTTTGTGCATTAACACTCATACCATTTTTGTAAACTTACCTTAGCTTCAATCTTTAATAGATGGTGCATACTCGTGGTTCATCTGTAGATCGGGACCCTCCCCCTAGTAGATCAGAAGGAGGATGGGGGTGATGCTTAGCCGATTGTTGCTATCCTATCAACCACACAACCACATTAGCCACCGCCTTCCAGCTTCAGAGATCTACTATGGAAGATGCTAAAATTGCTTGTTGGGGGCAACTGATAGACCCCAGTCAACTTCTCAGTGAGCAGCTTATGGTGCACAACCTCCCCCAACATCCATACCTTTAATAGCACTATCGAAGCCACCAACCACTTTATTTTAGACTACTACCACTCTTCTGCACCTGTACAGGCACTGGTTCTTGCCTTACCCGCATATGAGGTGGGAAAGATGATGGATCATTTTCGACAGATTGTCTCTGCAAGGTTCTCGAGAGCGTAGAGGAAGGTCCCCAGCGAGTTTAGTCTTCGGACGCATGAACTATTTAACTCACATGGGGTGAATTTTACCTCCTATCTTCTAAAGGGAGTCGCCAGTAAGTGGTGGTGATATTTAGGGATTGCAGGCTATCAAGGTCATCCCAGTAGCTTAGGAAAGTTCAGGGAGCTTTTCATGGCCTAATATTTTCCTAGGAGCGCCCGTGAGGTATAGGGGGCTCAGTTTGAGGGTTTGTGTTAGGGATCTATGACATTTTCTATGTACAAGGCCTGTTTTATTTATATTCCTAGAATTCTTGTGAATTTTTACCTACAGAGGAGGAGAGAATTTGTTATTTTTCAAATGGGATGAGATTGAACTTGTGGATGTCCAGCGGTTGTTAGTGCTGCAGTGGTCATTTATAAATATTTAGAACCATGCTAACAGAATTGAGACTTTAGCTCTCTAGGCCCATGAGGGAATCCATATGAGGTAGAACCATCAGGGAAAATTTCAGGGTCAAAATTAAGGGGCCATGATTTCTGTAGAGGGTTCCAGACTAGCTAAAAGTATTAAGCTTCACTTTAGACTTCCAGTAGTAGGTCAAGTAGCCCTCCTATAAAAGGCATAATGTTTGGGTCACGAGGGCATATAAAGGGACCCCGAGTTCATCCTAGAGGTGAGGAAAATTGTTATGAGTGTTGAGGGGTAGGTCACTTTGCTAGAGATTGTCTTAGGGTTTCCTGAGGCCATGCTGAGGAGGGTTTCTATGAGTGTGGTGACAAGGGAAACTTTTCTCAGGATTTTCCTCGATGTAGGGCCATTCTGGGTACAACCATATCTGTATATCCACTTCAGATGGTACCACCAGCCAGAGGTAGGCCTCCAACTGCTTGACGAGCTAGGGAACGAGGCTGGTGAGCAAGGGATAGAGGAAGAGGTTTTGGTCCATAAGAGTGTGGGTGCTAGCATTAGCATTACACTATTTTGGATAGGGCCGAGGCCTCAGATGTTGTTGTCTCTGCTATATTTTTGTTCTTTGGTACTCGTCGTTTACCATATTTGATTAGGGATCTGTTTTGCCTTATATGTCCATTTACTTTTATTCTCTCTTGGGTGCTTTTTGTGAGAAGTTAACTATAACCTTGAGTGTATCTACCCTAGTGAGTGCAACCTTAGTGGTTGATCGAGTATATAGGTCGTGTTTGGTGACTATTAAGGGCCATGACACTCGGGTTGATTCGATTAAGCTTGAAATGTTAGATTTTTATGTGATTTTGGGTATGGATTGGTTAGGCCTCTATCGTACGATCCTAGATTTTTATACCAAGACCGTGACCTTGTCTTTGCCTGGTGTACCTTCAGTAGTGTGTCATGGTCCCACTATTCATTCTTTAGTTTGGGTTATTTCCCCATGTTAGAGATGTTAGTGCTTAGTCCCCGTCCACTAAGTTTGTGTCTATAATTAATGAGTTCGTTGATGTTTTTCTTGATGATTTTCCTAGACTCCAACCCTAGCATGATATAGGCTTTGCTATCGAGGTTGAACCAAGCACCAGGCCCATTTCTATCTCTCCTTATAATATTTCCCTACATGAGCTTCAAGAGTTGAGTGTTCAATTGTAGGATTTGCTTAATAAAGGTTTTATACGTCCTAGCGTGTCACTGTGGGGTGCCCTAGTGTTGTTTCTAAGGAAATAGTACAGTTCTCTATAGATATATATTGATTATAGAAAGATAAACAAGGTAACTATTAAAAATAAGTATCCCCTTCCACGTATTGATGATTTGTTTGACCATCTTTAGGGACCTATAATTTTCTCTAAGATTGATTTGAGATCTGGCTCCCATCTGTTCAGGATTCAGGCTGAGGATGTCCTGAAGACAACTTTTTGGATGAGATATGGTCATTATGAGTTCTTTGTAATTTTTTTTGGGCTGAATAATCCCCTGAATCCTTTATGGACTTGATGACTCACGTATTCCAACTTTATTTAGACTTCTTTGTGATTGTTTTTAGAGATGACTTACTGGTTTACTCGTGGAGACAACTAGAGCATGAAGAGAACCTAAGGGTTGTGATGCACACTTAGAGGACAGAGCGACTCTATTCCATGTTCTTGAAGTAAGTTTTTTCTAGACTCTGTTTTGTTTTTAGGCCATCTGGTTTCAAGTGCCGGCATCAATATGGATCCAACCAAGGTAGATGCAGTATTCCATTGGCCTCGACCTATTTCCATCATAAAGATTTTCAGTTTTCTTCGATTGGATGGGTATTATTGTTTTTTTTTATAGAGTTTCTCCTCTATTGTAGCCCTCTTGTCTAGACTGACACAGAAAGATATTCCCTTCCAGTGGTCAGCTGAGTGTGAGTCCATCTTTCTGAGGCTAAAGAAGTTACTACTTCTTTAGTTCTTGTATTGTCAGTTGAGGGTCACCTATATACTATATATTGTGATGCTTTGGGTGTTGGCCTAGGTTGTGTTCTTATGCAACATGGCAATCTAATAACATACACGTAGAGTTAACTGGAGGATTAAGAGTGCAACTACCCCACCCATGACTTGGAGTTTATGACGGTAGTTTTCGCACTTAAGATCTAGAGGAACTACATATATGGGGTCCATTGTGAGATATTCACTAATCACCACAGCTTGCAGTACATTATGAGTTAGATGGAGCTTAACTTGAGAAAACAGAGATGGGTTGAGCTCTTGAAGGACTACGATTTAAGCCTTATCTTATATCAGGGAAAGGCTAACATAGTTGCTGATACCTTGAGCCGTAAGGAGGTGAGTATGGGTAGCCTTGCTTCAGTTTCCATTTTCAAGTAACTGTTGGCTCGGGACATTCTTTCATTAGCCAACATAATTGTTAGATTGGATCTTTCAGCGCCTTTGAGGGTTGTTTCACACATTGAGTCCAGATTGTCTTTGTGTTATTAGATCCGACGTGCCAGTACGAGTACCAACGTTTGGTTCAGATAAGAGAGGGAGTGTTGTTGGTGATTTCAGTTGTTCCACATAATTTATATTGGTGTACTATAGGTAGATGGACGCCTAGCCATTTCGATAGTAGGTGACTTGATCAAGTCTTTTTTATGTGAGGCTTGCTGCTCTAGGTATTCTATTCACTTAGGCACCATGAGGATGTATCGTAATTTGAGTCAGCATTATTGGTAGCAAGGTATGAGGAGATCTATAGATACCTTTGTGTCTTTGTGTTTTAACTATCATAAGGTAAAGTTTGAACAATAGAGACCGAGCGGAGAGATGTAGAGACTCCATATTCCTGAGTGGAAGTGGGTGCAAATCACTAGTTAATTTTTTTCGACCATCCCCACACTATCAGAGACCATGAATGCATTTGGGTCATCATGGATCGATTGACCAAATCAACTCAATTCCTACCGTTACACTCAACTTGAGGTGCATAAAAATTGGTTGATTTAAATATTTGTGAGATGGGTAGGCTTCATGGTGTAATAGTGTGCATTATATTAGATTGAGGCATGCAGTTTACCTCATAGTTTTATATGTCGATTCGGAGAGAGAGTTGGGTACTGAGGTTGACTTGAGTACACCTTTCCACCCGCATAATGATAGGAATTCTGAGAGGATTTTTCAGGTGCTTTAAGATATATTATGTGCCAATGTTTTTTATTTTTGAGGTAGTTAGTAAAGGTACAGTGGCCCTAGCAGAGTTTTTGTATAATAATAGCTACCTCTTCAGTATATAGATGTCATATGTCAAGACCTTGTATGGTAGGCGTTGTAGATTGCCTGTTGGTTGGTTTTAGTTTAGACTGGCTTCGTATTTTGGAGTAGGTTAGAATTATTTAGGACAGTATTCAAACAACACAGAGTAGGAAGAAGTCCTACGCGGATCGTAGGCTTTGCCTCTTGAGTTTAATATTGGTAACATGGTCTTTCTCCGGGTCTCGCCCATATAGGGTGTTATGAGGTTATGTAGGAGAGGAAATCTTAATCCCTAATTTATTGGGCCTTACGATATCTTACAGAGAGATGGAGAGTTTTTTTATAGACTTGCATTTACGCTGGAGTCAATTGTAGTTCACTTTATTTTTCCATGTATCCATGCTTCGCTGATATGTGGTGAACCTATCCCATGTGCTCTGCCTAGAGTCTGTGTAGTTTGATAGTAGTTTGATGTATTCAAAGGAGAAAGAAGCTATGATAGACAGGGATGTAAGGCAGCTCAGGTCCAGGGAGATTCTGGTAGTGAAGGTTCATTGGGCACATTGACTAGTCAAGGAGGCTACCTGGGAGACACAACGCCATATACGGGCCTAGTATCCACATTTGCTCGAGAATTTAGCTACTAATCTTTCCTTTACTTTCGAGGATGAAATTGTTATTTAGTGGTGATTGTTCTATGATCCATTTGGTCATTTACTTGCTTTTCCCCTTATATGATTTTGGAGTAGTTTAGTAGTTTCTCCAAGTAACTTATAATGTGATGGGATTGGTAGTTCGGTGCCCTGGCATATTGTGTGCTTGTTATCTCGGTTTCCCTGTTTTAAAGATTCAGTTTTGGTACAAATAAAATTGAGGGTGAATTTGTAGTAAACGCGCTCGAAATTAAATTAAGACAATTTTATTAGCTCTAGAATATTGACTTTGGTGTAGATGGACCTTTAGTTCGTATAACAGGGAGTTCATCTTTGCTAATGTGTGGAAATTTAGTTTAGCCAAAGTTCATTTTTGAGTCAGAGTGGTCTTATAGTGATCAGAGCATCAGATCATATTTTGTTGGTTCCATTAGCTCCGTAATAATGATTTTAGGCTAGTAGTGGTGTTGGTTTGCTTCTCGGGGTTGTCGTTGCATTATTGAGGTACGAGGTGGAATTTATAGTTTTTTTTTTCCTAAAGGGTTGACTTGGTCAAAATTCTCCTTAAACGGATTTGTATCACGATCTCGATTGCATCTTTGAGTCCAAAAATGTCATTTCAGGTGTATGCATAGTTTCTTTCATAATTTCCACTCTGAACGCATTCTAGGTGGTGTTTGGGGATTTTTTTCCTTAGAAGTATTGCTGTAAAAACTTGCAGCTAGTGTAGGTTACTTTGTTCATTGCAATTGTGGAAAATCCCTATGCGATCACGAAACTCTGATTTCCTTTCTCATCGCAATTATGACATATACTTTATGTGATTGTACTTCATCATTTTTCATCCGTCCTTGCAACTGTGACCAGTCCTTGGGAGATCACGATGCCTTAATTTTTTACCTTACATTGATCATGACAGTCCCTTCACACGATGTATAACGATTTGGCAATATATAAACCTTCCCCCTTGAAATTTCAGTTCATTTTCCACTTTGTGTTCTTACATTTTCCCTTGGGCTAGCAACATCTATAAGTAGAGAAACCCATCAAATTAAAGGCAAAGTTGCTCCCAAGATCACCCTCGCTTTCCATCCTATTCCTAATTTGTCCTCCCTCTCTAGTTTCCAAGAAAATGAAGGTCTTCTAACTTTAGTGGCTCGAATTAGTTGATGCCCTTTCTCCCTTAAATTT
The DNA here is from genome assembly GCA_039654485.1 of Withania somnifera. Classification (NCBI taxonomy): domain Eukaryota; kingdom Viridiplantae; phylum Streptophyta; class Magnoliopsida; order Solanales; family Solanaceae; genus Withania; species Withania somnifera. The sequence continues at coordinate 19,215 of JBDJHY010186283.1, forward strand.
CATTTGAATTTTTGTTGCTTCTAGTGCCTTGGGTGGGATTGAACTTCACAACTTAATTGCATATCAAATTCGGTAAATGATCTCTCCACTTTAGCTTCTTGTAAATGTGAGACATTTTGCACCTTTTATCACTTCTCTCCCTATCTATTTTGAGGTCCTTCCCGCACCCGGATTGTGCTCATTATTGGAGAATGAGTTCCTGGCAATGCCAGGAATCCCATTGTCACGACCTAATTTCTTGGATCATGAGGGCACCTACTATACCACAAGTAGGAGTACCAACCCTATAGTTCAAAGTTGAAGCGGAGGACTACTAAACAAAAAACAGAAAGCACAAGTATAATAAATGATATAAAAAGGAAGCTGAAGTATAAAGAATCAAAAATTCCCAAAACCCAGTATTAGTGTAATACAAAATCTCTAAGTAAAGACTAAGGAATCAAACGTCTAATATAGCTATATCACAAAAAATACATGGAGATCATATAAATGTTGAAGAGAATAAGGAAAAGTTGGACGTCAAGCTCACCCTAAGTCTTTGAAAATCAATAGAATTTGCAAGAACATCGATCTATGAATCAAGGCCAGGCATGTAATGACCCTCATGGTTATTTATGATAAATATGATATGTTTTACATTCTAGAGGATTTTGATAGTTTCCCCAAGTCATTTATGACTTGCTGGGACCGACGGTTCGGATCCCTGGCGACTCAGTCAAGAAATATCTCAAATCCCTATTTTAGAGCCTAAAACTAAGTACTCGTTGACCAAACTCAAATTTCCTTCAAAGCGATCTCAAAATTTAATTCCGCCAATTCCATATGCTCTAAAATACCTAACAAAGTCAAGTTTGATCTTAAGTTTGTGGTTTGTAGTTTTCGTTGGCAAGTTATGCAAAAATGTCGATTTTAGTTAAGTTTCTGGCCTAAAGTGTAGCTTGAGTGTTAATTCGATGTTTGGAGTGTCAAATTGGAATTCTGATGCTTCCATAAACTCCAATTTAATGATTCTAGGCTAGGTGAGGTATCGGTTTGATTGTCGAACTTGTCATTGCATTTTCGAGGTGTTGGCAGAAAAAATGCACTTTTAGCCCTTTTGGTTTGAGGGGTCATTTAGTAAACAACCTCGGATGTTAGCTTCATCGACTCCGTTGAGTCCAAAATGTCTTTTCCATGCTGTTTTCATATTAGGAATATCAAAATGGACTTTGTTTGATCCCCGAACCCCCAAACATACTTTTTCCTACGCGATCGTGGTTCATAATTAACTTACCTACGCCAACACGAGGCAGCCTCCCTAATCATGATGTAGTAGGAATCCCTCTAAGAAATCGAGAGGACACTACACACGATCATGATGATTTAACTTTTGGTACTCTTCGTGATCGTGGCAATATGCCACGTGATTGCAAAGAGCAGCGTGACCGGCAAGTATTTAAGTTTCCAGCTGCAGTTGTTTTAGTTTTTACTCAATGAAAAATATGATTTTCCTTAGTTCTAAAGGAAAAACCCTCTCAAATACTATTCCATGGCCAAGGAAGTTTTCCTCAATGTTCCTCATTGATTACCACATGATTTTGGGTAAGTTTTCTTCTTTTCTCCTTCCTTATTTTCTCAATTTCCTCCATTAATGGCTTAAAATATGAAGTTGACGAAATAATCCCATAACTCGAATATTTTCGTATAATTCTTTATTAATTTGATATACATTGATCCTAGGATCATTAATTCATCATAATTCCAATGTTAAATTCATAAAAATTTAATCCTTAACCCCTTTTGGGTCAAATCTGTCTGGGCTAATTTGAAGCCCTTCCCACATCCACTTGTGCTCAAAATTAGAGCATAGGTTCCTGGCAGCATTGGGAACCCCGTGGTAAAGTTTGTTTCCAGTTTTGGCAAACGGGCCCTGCAAGCCCATTTTAGGCCCAATTGTTGGCCCAATATGGAACTTAGCATAAAGTACACCGTTAGACTCATATTAATATATAGAATTCATTGGCGCAAGTTTTAAATCATTTAGAGCATGTTTGATAGCAGTCATAGTATGATTTGTGGATTTGCAAAGATTTGTCGTCGGACGATAGGTAGGGTTCGTGGGGCTATCTTAGGGTATATATCTTTAATAATTATACTAAATAGCATCCTTGGGTTGGGTAGCAAGGTCTTATAGCACCCCAGTACCGTTCCTTCATCCGTTCTTTATTGATATTGATTTGTTGGCACCCGAGTGATATGGGGCCAAGGCTTAGTATTTGATTATAGATACCTATACAGGATATAGGATGTGGATATCTCATGATTATATATATGTTGATATACATATGTGTTGTTGATATGTTGTGCATTCTTGACACGGAGAGAATAATCATAAGGCTCTAATGAGAGTGCAATGATGCTAGCG
>JBDJHY010186284.1:0-11960 GCA_039654485.1 Withania somnifera
TCCGGGGCACAGACACTGAGTTTATTTCGATTGAGCTAAGATCCCCTGTATGAGTGTGAGGTGCAGTCCTCCAAGTCATAGAGTCGTAGATGATATATCTGGGGCACATACCCTGGGGTTATTTCTAGTTGAGTTAATATCTCCTGCACTTGAGTGTGAGATGCGGTCCTTCGAGTTATAGGGTTGAGTATGACATATCCAGGGCACAAACCCTGAGGTTTGTATTGGTTGAGTTGATTTCTAGCACTTGAGTTTTAAGCATGGTCCTCTGAGTCGTAGCGGCCCAAGTTTTTCTTTATTGGTACTTGATAGGGAGGTCTTGGTACCTTTAGATAGTGTTTTGTTACTTCCCAGCGCCCCTGTATGCCTACTTTCCTATTGTTTGCAGTCACTAGGCTTAAGGGGAGAATCACGATGGGTTTTGCTTGAATTGTTTGTACTTATCGGTGATATGGGATGCCACATAGGCTTTGAGTGTTTATTTTCCTGCACCTAACCAGCTACGTTTACCTTCTATTTTTTGTATTTGGGGTGTACTAGTATTGTCGGTTGAATGTTAGCTTGGATGGAGCCTAGGTACATTCACTTACTTTGATTTTGGGTTTTTGGATTTTGATGCATACACATACTTGTCTACCATGCTCTAGTTATTGAACTTGATTATGCACTGATGATAGTTTAGCATGCTAATTACCGTTACATTTCTGTACTACCTACTAGCTTCATCACTTTATATATCATTAGCCTGTTTTACTTCCTCACCTTATTTAATTGTATATTATATTTTTCCTGATTGGCCTATGATGCCTAATGGGTACCATGTTTGGTACTCATGTAGCACCTCTGTACAGTTTCGTGGTGCAGATACTGAAAGAGGTTATCGAAGATGCCGTAGATTCAGTTGTTTGTGAAGTTTACGGTGAGCTTCACCATTTGAGATGATCATAATTTCCTTGATGACAACCTACTTTATTTTTTTCCAAAAAGGCCCTGCATAGTTTGTACTTTTGTACGAGTTGACTGTATATATGTTCTTTTGGATACTCTGTATAGTATGTCTAGTTACCATTGACACAAGGTTTTGGGATATGGGATGGATATATTTTTCTTCTGCTTTCTCCTTTACTTATATTTCTTCCTATTATGTCCGCTTTTGAGGTGTAAAAGATGTTTGATCACTTTCTGCTGATCGCCCTTGCTAGATTCTCGGGAGTACAAGGGCAGGATCCCCATAAGTTTATCACTATCTATGAGGGGCTTCTATGGACTTTAGATCTTTTGGACTCACATGGCATGTAATTCACCTCCTACCTACTTGAGGGTGTCCATAGTCGGTGGTGGCTAGTGTTCAGGACCGTCGATGACCAGGGTCAGATCCACCTACCCAGGGGTAATTCTAAGAGGCATTTTTAGCTTTGTACATGCCCAAGAGCATCGATGAGGCATTACAGGCACAGTTCGAGGGGTGGAGGCAGGGTTCTATGATGGTTTTGGAGTATGAGGCACAATTTTTTAAATGTCTAGGCATTTCGGAGACTTGATATCTACCAAGGAGGAGCAGATACGATGCTTTGCTCACGGACTGAGGCTTGAATTGCAGGGCCATGTTGAGTTACTTATGGTTCTACAGAAGTCTTTTTAGATTTTTTTTTGACTACTCTCGTTGTATGGAGATTTTGACTCTCTAGGCCTAATGTATGTTGGGCTTACAGGTACTGGTTGAGAAACGTACACGGGATTGGTTATTTCATGGTGTGTATTTACTTTTCTACATTCATTTTCTTAAGTGTACCCTTGGTCTTATGGGAGACCAATGGGTGAGCGTATTTACTGTGTATGTTGTATTCCTTATTGGGGGGGGGGGCTTCGTAGTGTTATATCTTTATTGCATTACTATTATTACTACTTCATTGATATTACTGATTGTTGTTTTTGATTATGTGGGTTATTATGCATTGTATCATCTCATTAGTCCTTTCTGTCTTACTTGAGGTTAACGCTATCCCTTCCATACTCTCTTCCTATCTTCTACTTAAATCTTGATTATTTATTATTATTATTATTATTTGGATATATTACTTCAAGGATTTTGGTTACGTATTTCTTCCTTTTCTGAAATCCTATTATGTGATTAACTAGTGATGACATGTTCTACCTGTTACTTGATTCCTATCTAAGTAGCTAGCTTCATATTGCCTTCCGTTATTTACCCGTTTTTATTATTACTATGCACCTAGTGGGCCCTCGAAGCCTACTGGTATGAGTTTCTTTGGTAGATTGTCTCATACTACACTTGCCCATGTGCAGATCTGAGTATAGGTACCTGACCGTGATTTACAGACCATTATTCGTGCTGACCCTTTTGCTTTTAACAGATTTAGGGTGAGTTTGGTGTCCAGCTTTATCTTATTTTTTTAGTATTGGGTTGATGTCCTTGTGCTATCACAGATACTTTGATATTAGACTTTATTTCATATTCTACACTTAGAGGTTTTGTATTACATTATCTACCGAGTTTTGGGTATTGTACACTCATTGTAATTTCGCTACATTAAGTATATCATTTCCAGTTATATTTTGTTTATTATACTTGTAATTTCTATTTTTTTATAGTAGTCCTCTGCTTCGTCTTTGGATCACAGGGTTAGCTCTCCTACTGGTGGTATAGTAGGTGCCACCGTGATTCAAGAAAATGGGTCCTAACAAATTGGTATCAGATCCCTAGCTTCGTCCTTGTCAGTGTACCTACCAAATATCTAGTAGAGTCGTACAGATCTATATGGAGATATTTGTGGCTTATTTTTGGGAGGATATAGTAACATGAATGAAAATGACTCTTTCTCTAGAATCCTGTATGGTGCGAACATCCTTGATGGTTTCTTGAAAGTTCACACTTATGGTTATCACTCTTTCGCAGATGCCTTATACACGTCCATCAACAACAAAGAAAAAAGCCAGAGCACCTGCGAAAGTACCTACTCCTGCTACTACTTCTGAGTCCCTAGCAATGCCTGTAGCACCAGTTGCAGCACCTGCTACAGTACCTGTTCCAGCACCTATTACAACACCTCCTCCAGATATCTGTAACCTCTTATGGAGGTGTCTTACTGCCTATGGTGGTGCCCCTATCGATAGGACACATAAAACTATTTTATTACTATTTTCTACTGTTGTAGTACCGTCAGTGCAACTAGTTCTGCCTTTTTCTTCAATAGATATTCCTGCACCTGCTTAAGTCTTACCAATGTCAGTTGTTTCTGTTGTAGTTGTGCAGAAGACAACTATGAAAAATTTGGAGCAGAAGCTCCTAACAAGATTTTTGAGATTAGATCACCCTCAGTTAAATGGAGTACGGAGGTAACATGTACACGAGTTCACTGTGAGTGAGAGAGAGGTTGAGGAACCTCGTTTTTTTAAGGATCTAAGGTATAGCTTTCACCACCTATCAGATTTTTGGTGTAGCTAAGCAGTGGTAGAGGGCTTTTGTTGTATGGCTAGGTAGCTATTGTAGGCTTCGTGGGGCTATCATTCCTCATTTCTACCTATTTCGACATCCGAATTAATATGGTTCTTGTAACCAAGGATTGTCCAGTGATTCCTATGCAAGGCATAGGTGGTTTGTCATATCATATGATTATATAGTTGCTGATATGTTGTGCATACCTTATATGAGAGTTTGGGCCATAGGCTCTGTTGAGAGTGCATTGGGGCTGGGCCAATATCACCACATGATTATTGAGCCGTGAAGGCTAGACGCTGATGTTATTAATGATAAAAGAAAATGACATAAACTACTAACTTGGAATGTTCTAAAAATAATATAAGTTAAAGTAGCTTTTAACTCTTTTATATTTGGGGCGTAGTGAGCACCCGGTACTACTATTTGAAAAATTTATGTTGAGACTTGAAACTGACTCCGTTCGGCAGCGAGTATAGCCGCTGGCACTTGATTTTGTCATTGTACGATTGTGAGTACAACTTTTTGATACTATCACATATACTGGTTTGGAGGATATTTGATACAGTTCCCTTGAGAATTTTTGTTATACATGATATTGAGGCAAGCGATGCCATGAATCATCGATACTACAACTTACTAAGACTAGTGATATATATATGAAGCGTTGGACGATAAATTTGGTACCTTTGAGGCTTATGGTATGGGATGTGATATTATGATGAGGTAAGAGCTTGTACGTGGTGGGCATACCTCCATGGACCTTTCCACTAGGCTATGGTGACATGGGTGGGAGGGGGTATAGGGTAGTGTAAGGCAATACTGGGAATACTTAGGGTAGCCTTCCTTGGATTCTGTCTCCTGGGCCTATAGGTACTGGTGTAGAAACATTAACGGGACTTGTTATTTCATGGGGTGTATTTACTTTTCTACACCTATTTTCTTTAATGTACCCTTGGTTGTATGGGAGGAGCGTGTTTACATTATATGCTGCATTCCTTATGGGGGGGGGGTTCACAATGTTTATATGTTTATTACATTATTATTATTACTACTTCGTTGATATTACTAATTATTGTTTCTAATTACATGGGTTATTGTGTGTTGTATCATCTCATCAGTCCTTCTTATCATACTTAAGGTTACCGGTTTATCATCTTATCGTACTGTTTTATTATATTCTACATAAATCCTGATTATTTATTATTATTATTTGCATATATTGCTGCAAGGATTTCAGTTATGTCTTTCTTCATTCCCCAAAATCCTGTTATGTGATTATCTAATGATAACATGTTCTACATATTACCTGATTCCTATCTAGATATCTAGCTTCCATGATATACTATTTACTTTTGTGACCCTATTTATTGTCTTCCGTTATTTACTGCTTTTATTATTGTTATGTGCCTAATGGATCCTCGAAGCCTATTGTGTACGGATGGCTTTGGCAGCTTGTACTGCCAATGTGCAAATCCCAATATAGGTGCCTGACCATGATTTATAGACCATTATTCGTGCTAGCCCTTTTTCTTTTAGAGATTCAAGGTGAGCTCGGCTTCCATCTTTGTCCTGCTTCTTTTCAGTATTGGGTTGATGTCCTTGTGCTTTCAGAGATACTTTGATATTATACTTTTGTTTCATATTCTATTCTTAGAGGTTTTGTGTTACACTGACTACCGAATTTTTGTATTTTACACTCATTGTAATTCCGCTACATTGAGTATTTATTATTCTAATTATATTCAGTTTATTATAACTGTAATTTCTGCTTTCTTTATAGTAGTCCTTCGCTTCGTCTTTGGGCCACATGGTTGGTTCTCCTACTAGTGGTATAGAAGTTCCATCATTATCTGAAAAAATAGGTCGTGAAAAATTGGTATTAGAAACCTAGCCTCGTCCGTGTTAGTGTACAGAACAAATGTCTATTAGAGTCGTGGGGAGACATTTGTGGCTTATCTTTCGGAGGCTATAGTAACATGCTAGAAAATGACTCTTTCTCTTGAATCCTGTCTGGTGTGTACATCCTTGATGGTTTCTTGAAAGTTCTTACTCATGGATATTACCCTTTCATAGATGCGTCATGCATGTTCATCAACAACTAAGAAGGAAAGTAAAGCACCTACTGAATTACCTACTCCTACTACTACTTCTAAGTCCCCAGTAGTGCCTGTAGCACCTCCACCAAATATCTGTAACCTCTTGTGGTTGTTTCTCAGTGACTATGTTGGTCCCCCTACCGATGGGACAAAGAAATCTATTCTAGTACCATACCCTACTGTTGTAGCACCATCAGTGCAACCAGTTTTTCCTTTTTCTCTAGCAAATATTCCTGCACCTGCTCAGGTCCTCCCAGTACCAGTTGTTTCTCCTATAGTTGAGAAGAAAAAAATAATGAAAGATTCAGAGCCAAAGATCCTAACTGGATTTGGAAGCTTGGATCCCCCTCGGTTTATTGGAGTCTCGGGGGAGGATTCACACGAGTTCCTTATTGAGTGAGAGGAGAGGTTGAGGAACCTTGGTGTTTTAAAGACCCAGGACATAACTTTCACCACCTATCAGATGTGTGGTGCAACAAAGCAGTGGTGGAGGCTTTTGTTATATGTAGACCAAAAGGTTCACCTCTTCCTATTTAGACTGAGTTTTATGAAGTTTCTATTAAAAAGTGTGTATCAAGGTCCAAGCGAGAGAACTAGAGGGATGAGTTTTGTAAGTTTGAGTAGGTATCGATGTCTGTGGAGGAGTATGAGGCTTGATTCCACCATTTTTTAGTTTATGGTGTGGATTTTATGCCTACTGAGGCTGAGAGAGTTCATATATTTTCTTATGGTTTGAGTGACAGGCTCTGTGAGGATATGGTTTTTCTAGTATCTGATGGTCAATCATTTCAGGCCGTGGTAGATCATGCTAGCTCTATAGAGGTCCTCAATCATGAGTCGTGCCAGCACAACGAGAAGAGGAAGAGGCATTAGAGAGGTTACAGTGGGTCCCGTTCTGGGGGCCATTGTCAGTTTTGTCAGGCACAAGGTCACTCTGGCAGGCCAGTCCAGGCTTTATTACATGTTTCATCTCCTCTTCCATTACAGTATTCTCGGGGATCTAGATCTTTTCAGCATGGTTGCCAGATGGGTTCTAGTATAGGTTCTCCATAGGGTAGGCCATTAAGGTCATGTCATGATTGTGGAATTGTCAGCCACTATGCTAGAGCTTGTACTCAGAGTGGCACTACTCACCTTACTCCTCAGTCTGTACAACCTTTGAGTTCAGTGCCTCCACCGGCTAGAGGTGGGGGACAACGTGAGTATCGTGGTGGTGGCCAACATGTTAGGGGGTGTGGTTGTGGTTATCATGGTAGTGATCGCTAGTTGTATGCCATTCCTAATAGACCTGAGGTTGTGGCCTCGGATTCTATTATCACAAGTACTATTGTTTTGTGTTCTATACCTGTGTAAGACTTATTTGACCCTAGATCTACTTGCTCTTATGTGTCGTCACATTTTTCACCCAGTTTAGTATTTCCTAGATATGTATTATTTGTATACATGAATGTTGCTACCCCTGTAGGGATTATTTAGTAGTGGATCGGGTGATCCGGTCATGCATAATCTCTGTTAGTGGACTAAAGACTTGGGATAACTTGTTTCTTTTAGACATAGTTGATTTTGATATCATGTTAGGCGTGGATTAGTTTTCCCCTCACCGTGTAGTATTGAATTGTTATGCCAAGACCATTACCTTAGTTTTTCTTGGTTCATCTCTGGTTGTATGGCAGAGTTCTAATAGCCACACACCAACAGGGTTTATTTCTTGCCTTCAGGCTAGGAGGTTAGTAGGGAAATGGTGTTTGGCATATTTTTCAATGTCCATTATATTCAGGCCGACATTCCTACTCTGACTTGGAAGTGAGAGCAGGTGATTATGGACTTTATTTCTGGTTTGCCTCAGATTAGAAGAGGTCATGATACTGTTTGGGTCATTGTTAATAGACTGCCTAAGTCATCACACTTCATTCCTACTCACTCCTTTTATGAAGTTAAGTGTTTGGATGAAATCTATATTTGTGAGGTGGTTCAGTTACATGTGTTCCTATATCCATCATTTCTGACCGATGTACCTAGTTTACTTTATTTTTTTGGAGATCTCTCCAGTGGCACTTGGGTACTGAGGTTCATTTGATTACTACATTTCATCCGCAGACCGATGGTTAGTCTGCACAGACCATTCAAGTGTTTGTGGATATGCTAAGGAATTGTGTAACATACTTTGGTGGTGCTTGGGATCAACACCATTGGCAGAGTTTGCTTATAACTCTAGCTATCACTCCTAAATTGAGATGGCACCATTTAAGGCATTATACGGTAGGTGGTGTAGTCGCCTATTGGTTGGTTTGATGACTTTGAGATGAGCGTCTAGTCTTCAGATTAGTTGCGTGATTCTCTTGATCAGGTTCAAGTGATTTAGGTTAGATTGTGGGCAATGCCGAATAAGAAGAAGAGCTAGGCTGATCATCGACTTCACGCCTTAGATTTTGGAGTTGGTGATAGAGTCTTCCTAAGTGTTTCTTCTATGCATGATTTGATAAGGTTCGGTAGGCGGGGAAAGATTTGTCCCAGGTAGATTGGACCATTTGATATTTTGGAAAGAGTTGGTGGTGTTGCCAACGGGGTGGCCATAACTCCTATACTTTTAGCCGTTTATTTGGTATTTCATGTTTCCATGTTCCGACGATACATACAGGATGAGTCTCATGTCATCCGAGAGGATTCAGTGTAGCTGGGTGAGAATCTATCTTTTGTTTAGGAGCCCGTAGCAGTATTGGATAAGGATGTTAGTAAGTTGAGATCCACGGAGATTCCAGCCGCTCGATTCGAGAAAGCTACTTGGGAGATCGAGAGTGAGATGTAGAAGCAATATCCGCAGCTGTTTGAGACATCAGGTACTTTCTCTCCCTCTTTATTTCCTACTTTTACTTGACTTTTGGAAACCAAAGTCGTTTTAGTAGTGGATGTTGTAATGACCCTCAAGGTCATTTATGAGAAGTACATCATGTTTTGCATTCTAGATCTTTTTAGTAGCTTCCCTGAGTCATTTATGACTTGCTAGGACAGGTAGTTCTGTTCCCTAGAAGCTTGGTTGCGAAATATTTCAAAGTGCCTATTTTAGAGCCTAAAACTAAGTACTCATTGACTTTTATCAACTTTTATTCAAGATGAGCTCAAAATTAATTTTTCACAGTTTTGTTAGCTCTGGAATGCCAAAAAAAGTCAAGATTTACCTTAAGTTCATGTTTCGGAGTTTTTAACTTTGCGCTAATTGTGGATATTGGTTAAGTTTAAGCCTAAACTTGAAGCTTGGGTGGTCTTTTGATGTTCGGAGTGTCCAAATGGATTTTTAACGCTTTCATCAGTTCCGGAATGGTGAATTTAGGTTGGTTTAACCCTTGGTATGCTTCTTAAGGTGTCCGTGCTTGATTTAATTTGGTTTATGGAAAGTTGGAATTTACTCATTTTGGATAAATCTTGGTTTGGGGTCATTTTAACTCAAACGACCTCTGATGTTCGATTTTCAATTCGGTTGAGTCTAGAATGTGGTTTTCACATAAGATACATATTTATTATTTTTCCAAAAGGTGACTCCATTTCATTTCTGAACCCCTGGTTCAAATTTTAAAAAGTGTTGTTTTGTTGGTGCATGTACAGACCAATTTATTTGTTAAAATGCCTATTTAAGGGTGGCCGATAAATAAGAAATTTAGCTGATAAATGGGCAACTTTCAATGTTATCCAGAACCCAGCAGATGCCGATTTTTCGACACCCCTCCTTTTACCAATAGTCAGGGGGATGCCGATTTATCGGTACTTTGTCTGATTTATCGGTACCTACTCCTTTTTACCAGTACTCAGGGGATACCAATTTATCGGTACAACTTACTGATAACTCGGCATCTGAGGCATATTTTATCAGTTCCATTTGGTTCATTAATACCTCGGATTTTCTCACATTTTCTCTCAACTATTAGCGTGATTTACCTTGGAAACATCCCAATCTCTGTAGAAAGTTTTTTAAAGAGTCAACACGTCTTCCTCACCCTTGGTAAGTAATTTCATCCTTTTAATTCCATGAAAATTGGGGTTTTCCCTCCATTGATACCCGAGTCATGATTTCTTGATTTCACTAATTATATCTAAAGTTGTGGGGTAAATCCTTGTTCATTATGGCTATTTTACTTTGTAGTAATCTTTTCTTTTCCAATTTAATCATATAATGCCATAAAGATAGAATCTTTAAATCCCTTTAATAATATATTTACTCCTGACTATTTGAGGGTCGTCCCTTTCCCAAATCATGCTCAACTTTGGAGCATGGTTACGATAGGAACCCTGTGGCAACGTTTGTTTCAGTTCCAACAAGTGGGCCCTTCCAGCACATTTTAGGCCCAATTTTATGCCTAGTTCAGAAGAAGTCCTCCACTTCGGCTTCGGACCACAGGGTTGGTTCTCCTAATTATCATATAGTAGGTGCCATCATGATCCAAGAAAATTATTCTTTACAAGAAGAAAAGTAGGTTAGTGTTAGCATACTCTCAGATGATCTAAAACAGTAGGAAGAGTTTTGTAGTACATCTTTAATTGGATTTGTAATTTGAGACACTCTCTATATGAAGTCCATCAAAAATATATAGCTCAAACTTGGAATTTTTTCCAAATACCCCAAATGTTTTACATAATTAAGCTTATTTCATTTTTAGATTCAACAAAAAAGAAAAATGTGACAGTGTAATGTGAACTAGGACGTATACTTTTCACAATAAACCTTTGGTACTTTAGAACAAGGTCATTGATTTTGAGTTCAATTACAATTGTATAACTAAAGTTATATTATGGATTGTTTTCCCAGGATTACCAATAGGTTTTTGGTCGAAGGAGGTACTAAGTATACTGGAAATTGTAGTAGGGAAACCACCATGTACTAATAGCTACACTGCGTCCATGACTATTATTTGCTATGAGAGAGTCCTAGTGATATTTGTAAGACCCTCTTAGATACTATTGAATTGGACACACCTTTTGGTTCTTCCTACAAAGAGAGGATTATGATTGGCACCATGTCTTATGAACTAAATGAATGAAATTTAGGAATATTTCAAAGGATTGATGGAACAAAGTACATGAGGAACATGAAAAGGAAGAATTTCAAGAGATAAAAAAAAAAGAAAGAGGAGGAATAGAAAAAGAGGTAATCAGGTGACACAATCTGTCTAGATAAATGCTAGAATGTGGTTGGTGTCAAGGAAAGCCAACATGCAAACCTAAATGCAGTCTTTGGTGTACTAGAATAATCTAGGATAAGAAATGAAGATGAGCAGGATGATCAACTTGAGTCACAAACAGATTAAATAGGTATGAAGAACACAGATGCAGTTGGGAGTGGAAGAGGGCATCAAAAGGAGAAATCTATAACTCAAACAACCCTAGGGGTCTTAATTTATCATGATCCTATCTACATGGACTTTAAGGGGCTTGAATCAGGCCATAAAATAGAAAGAGTTGAGGCTCTTTCTTGGTAAGCACAAGGTACATATTATGGGAATCATAGAAATAAGGGTAAAGGAAAACAAACCTCAAAATATACTACAGAAGGTTGTATCAGGGTGAAATTCATGTTGTAATTATCCTCAAGCTTACAATGGAAGAGCATGGTTAGTACGGAAAGCTTACGGTCAAGTTCAGATTATACAAATGCATGACTGGCTTATTCATTGTAACATTGAGGATGCTAGTGGGACTTGGCATACACAACTAACTATAGTATATGATAGAAATGAAATCCAGAAGATGGATAAAATATGGCTAGACTTGGAGCTACTGGAGGTTCTATTCAGTAGGGGATAGATGCTCTAAGGTGATTTCAATAATATCTTAACCACTGAGGATAGAATTGGATCTATTGTATTACCTGCTGAAACAAGGGCTTTTCAGCACTACATTGACAAGTTGAGACTTACACCTCTAAGATCTAAAGGCTATAACATAATTATTTGCAATAAATAATAATAGTACCAGAGTCTACTCCAAAATTGACTTGGCATTTATAAATGTACATTGGATATCATATTATGGAAGGGTAGAGGCTTATTACCTATTTCCTTGAGTTTCATATCACTCTCTTGTATTGATCCAAATGGAAAGACAAACATTGCCTAGACAAAATCCCTCTAAGCTCTATAAAACTAGTATATAGCATCTAGGGTTTGATGATATCCTTGAGGGATCTTAGAAAAAGAATGTAAGAGGTAACAAAATGTATAGCCTATGGAGGAAACTGATAAATTTGAACAAACGGCTCAAAGAGTTGAACACACAACTTGCATCCTATAGTGAGAACTGGCAGGTGCAAGGGAGTGGCTAAAATTGCACAAGACAGTTTATACAACAACCAACAGGGAATAATTTGATAGATCATGTCACGACCCGATTTCTCGAAGTCATGATGGCACCTACTA
>JBDJHY010186294.1:0-11960 GCA_039654485.1 Withania somnifera
AGAAGCAATTCAAATTTTACTCCAGACCTTGAGAGAGTATCGGATTTATGCCAACTTCTCTAAGTGTGATTTTGGTTGGATTCTATAGCATTCCTAGGACATGTGATGTCTAAGGATAGGATTATGATTTACCTAGTAAAGATTCAGGAAGTGTGTGATTGGCCAAGACTGATATATCCTTTTTATGTTTGGAGTATTATTGGGTTAGTGGGTTATTTATTGAGGGATTTTCTTCAATTGATGCACTTTTTACAAGACTAATTAGGAAGGATGTTACATTTCACTAGTTTGCAAAGTGTGAGTCAAGCTTTCTGAGGCTTAAGGAGTTTTTGACTTCAGTGTTGGTTTTGACTTTACCGATTGGGGGCCAGAGATTCTCTATGTACTTTGATGCTTCAATGTTGTTTTATGGTTTGTGATGATGTAGTGAGGCCATGTTATAGCATATACGTCAAGAAATCTAAAGGTTCATGAGTATAACTACCTTACTCACAACTTGGAGTTGGCTGGTAGTATTTGGCTCATGATCTGGAGGCATTATGTTTATGAATTTCCTTGTGAGATTTATACTGACCATTATAGCCTTTAATACATTATGAGCCAGTTGGATCTCAATTTGAGGTAGCGGAGGTAGATTGAGCTACCGAAGGATTGCTATATTACCATTTATACCATCCGAGAAAGGAAAATGTTTTAACGAATGCCTTAACATGGAAGGTGATAAATATAAGTGTCCTAGTATCTTATCAGCGTTGGAGAGACCATTGACAATAGACATCTATTGTTTGGCTAACCGGTTTGTCATATTGTAATTGACGAACTCCAGGAGGGATCTGTCTTGTGTTGAGGCTCGATCTTTTTTGTTAGAAGATCTAGCATCGATATTTTGAGGATCATTATTTGGATTTCTTTTGTGATCTGATATTTTCTGGTGAGGTTTTCTAGTCTTTAGTAGATTCTGATGGGGTTCTAAATATAATGGTCGAATTATTCTACCACTGGTTGATTCAATTGATGTTATGAGAGGCTTACAACTCTAAGTATTCAATTTATTTAGGTGCAGCTAAGATGTACGGTGATCTAATTTAATTGTATTGGTGGGCTGGTGTGAAAAGAAATATAGTAGAGTACAGTTACCGGTTTTTGATCTATCAGAAGGTTAAGTCTGAGCATCGGTGTCCAGGTGGTTAGATATAGAGACTCCTTATTCCAACCTGGAAGCAGGAATGTGTGACTATGGACTTTATTTAGGGTATGACCCATAGTTCTAGGGGTCATGACACCATTTAGGTTATCCATGATTGTATGAGTAATTCAACACACTTAATCTCTACTCATTCATCCTACAGTGTTTAGCGGTTAGCTGATATCTATTTTCAAGATGCGATTTAGTTTCTAGGGGTTCTGATGTCTATTATTTTGGATCGAGGAATGCAGTTCACCTTATAGTTCTAGAGAACTATTCAAAGATCTATGGGTACTGACATTCAGTTGAGTACAGTATTTCACGCTCAGACTGACAGTCACTTTGAGAGGACTAGTCAAGTCCTAAAGGACATTTTGAGGGCTTTTGTATTAGATTTTAGAGGTGTGTGGGATCAGCACGTGTCTGTAGCATAGTGTTCTTATAATAGCTACCACTCTAACTTTTAGATGTAACCATTTAAGGCATTGTATGATAGGAGGTACAGGTTGCCTATTAATTGGTTTGATATTTTTTAGGCTAGAGCATAGAGTATAGACTTTTTGTATGATTATCTTGACCAGGTTCATATGATTCAGGATATACTAAGGGCATCACAGCGTAGGTAGAACAGCTATGCATACCATAGACTTTGTTCCCTAGATTTTAGGGTTGGTGATTGGGTCTTCCTGTGAGTATCTCCTATGTGCGGTGTTATGAGGTTCTATAGCAGGGAAAGATTAGACCTAAGTACATTGGGAAATTTGAGGTTCTAGATAGAGTTGGTGATGTTTCCTACCTCTTGGCCTTGCCTCTATGTATTTAGCTATCCATGGGTGTTCCAAGCTTTGATGCTATGAAGCAATATTCTAGATGAGTCTCATATTCTCCATTAGGATTTGGTTCAGTTGGATGAGATTCTTTCGTTCATTGAGGAGATGATAGCTATTTTTACTTGAGGTGTCAAGAGGTTGAGATCCAGGGATATACAAGTTGTTAAGGTGCTTTGGCAACAATATTCGATCAAGAAGTCCACCTAGGACCTCTAGAGTGAGATGTGGATGCATTATCTGTAGTTTTTCAAGCCTTTAGGTACCCTTTCTCTAACCCTTTACTTGTTTTGTTTGACTTTCGCGGATGAAAGTTCTTTTTAGTAGTAAACATTGTATTGACCCTTATGGTCATTTTTGTGTTTTGTATGTTATCTTGTGTTCTGGAGCATTTCGGTAGCTGCCCCAAGTCTTTTATGACCTGCATGGATTGGTAATCCAGCTCCCCGATGGTTTGGTTGAAATTTATCTCACTTAGACTATTTTAGATCCTAAACTTAGGTACTCATTGAATTTAGTCAACATTCCCTTAAGATGAGTTCGTATTTGAATTTCAATAATATTTTTAGCCCATTCTAGTCTGGGTGGACCCTTGGTTTAGGTCTAGGAACTATCAGTTTAAGATTATCTCATTTTTTGAGATAGAATTTAGTTGGTTGTTGGATGTTTGATGTTGTACAACATTTGATTATCGTATCGTTGGATTGAAAATCCAACTACTCCATCTGCACTAAAATGCTAATTTTGGATAAGGTAGAGTGTTGGCTCACTTCTTGAGACATCTAGTGAGATTTTGAGTGGTTTTATGGATTTTAGGTATTTTAGTCTAAGTGTATACTTGGTCAACATTTCTCTGAAATGACTGTGATTCCATATTCTTACTGTGCCATTGAGACCAAAATGTCATTTTGGGTGTGTGCACATATCTCGTTTGTGTATATTGGTTTTCAGGTCGACCCAAAGACCCTATAGGAAAGTTCTTAAATGTTCTAGTTTTCTAGTGCATTATAGCACCAGGTTGGCCTTCTCAGGCAATGGCTCCATCACACCATCCAACACTAATAGTGATAAATGGAGTTCCCTTTATTTAGCACGATCGTACCATCTAGAGCTGACATTGCTAAATAGAAGTCCATCTGTTTAGCAGATCGTTCTCTTGTAGTGCTAAAAGTACTGATTCCCCAGCTCATCCCTTTAGCATGATCGCTCTCCCCCAGCATCGATGGCTCTATGGTTCGTGCTCCTTTTTCAACATAATCGTCTCCATCAACACTGGCAGTGCTAAATCCTAGAATTCCCATTTTACTCTATTGTGTCAATCCAGCAGGATCTTGCTTCCGAGGAAGTTAGCCAATTACAGCAATCGCGCCCTAGATCACACTTCACTCCTACAAGGACCATTTAAGTCCCCAACCTTATTATTTCAACCATTCATTCCCTTTCCTATCTCTCTAAACCCTATCTCTACCCATAACTCCTCTAATATCTTGCATATCGAGCTTAGGAAACCTCGCCCCATCAAAGTCCTCGACTTCCTTCTTGCATTTGATAAGTTTTCTCCCTTTGGGTTTTACATAAAAATGGTGCTCTTTACCATTAAAGCTCTTCTATCAAGCTTTGTACTGGTTGTTGGTGAATTGTTGGTTCATTGGGAATCTTTTGCATCGAGATTGGTTTTCTATCTCCATTTGGTAAGTAACTTCCTTGGTCTAACAGGCCCATTTTTAGGCCTAATTTTTGGCCCTGACCTAAATTTGGTATAATTTATATCGTTGGACTTGCCTTGACATGTTGATTTGTAATTCATTAGTTTTGGAGTTTTCTGAGGTCATTTGACATCAATCGAGCTGGTATTCATGAGATACAACGTGGTATTCATAAAATGACAAGTGGGTTCCTTAGGCTTTCTCTGAGGACATAGCTTATATAATTGCACCAAATATAATCCATGGTTTTAGAATTCTAGATCAATACTATGACCCTTTTATGCTTGTTCTATTCTACTTTATCTTTTTCTTTTTATTGATGCTCGGTGTAATATGACGCCCTAAACAAAATATTGGCCTTGTGATGGAAGTAGGATGAGTTTTTAAGTAGTAGGATGCTATTTCATAGGTTGGATTTTGGGTTTCCCCTTCGGGTTTGGGTTGTTGTCTTGTGTTGCTAGATGTAGCTTAGTTGGGCCTGTGCAGGGTGTAGGTTAGCCATATATATTGCTTGTGTTGCTGCATTCATGCAACATGAATGCCGTGAGGTTTAGGTTTTGAGAGTGCATTTGAGAAGAGGGCCCATTATTATTGTTTTCTGACATTATTTGGATTTGGAGGCTGGTTTTCATACAATAATGGCTAAATTGGCTAAAGTCAGGATAAACAGGGATTTATTGACTAATGATAACAACATGATTGGATTTTACACTTGTTTTAGACTCAGTTGTGTGTCAAGCACCCGATATTACCTTTCTACTTATTTTATTCCAGGTTTTATATCCTGGCACTGGGTACTGCTATTTATTACTAATGCTGGCACTTGAATCCGACTTCATTTCTGCAGTGAGTACAGCCTTTTTGTACTACTTCATGCTTAATGATTCGGGGCCTTTTTCCTCAGAGATATTATGATTTATGGCACTGAGTTATCGATACTTATAGTCTAGTGGTACCATTTACTGAGGCATTGGATGTTGGGACATTAGCTTTCCCGAGGCTCCATGACATTGATATGTGAGGCATATTGCAATGCTAGTCATTTCTATGTGCGGTTTTCATACCTGTATGGAGCCTTCCATTCCAGGTATAGACACACTAATGGAGTGGTGTATGGTGTAGTAGAGGAATTTGGGGGTAGACCTTCCATGGGTCCTTCTTGCTGGTACGTCGGGTGCCGAATGAGGAGCATACATACAAATTATTCGCATGTATATTTTGTACGTACTCTCCAGTAGTATGGAATGTTGGATGGGTGAGCATGACTTCTATGTACTCTTACATTCTTATGGGTGTTTAGAAGGGTTTTACTTGCTTTCACTAGTTTATATACTATTAGTGTTAGTCGTAGACCGTTACGTACTAATCATCCATAACTTAAGGGATAATTTTTGTGTGATTCTACTTGTTATTAACTCCCTTCCCTTATCTTAAGGTTACTGGTACACCGCACAATGTTTTACCGTAGCTCTCTTTTTATATATCTTACCTAATCTTGTTATTATTAATAATGTATTGCTGTAAGGATCCCCGGCTACGTCATTCTACTCTTACTTATGATCCTTCTATATGGTTTAGCTAGTTTTCTCTGTACACTGTCTGCCTTTTTGCTCCTATCTGGGTAGCTAGTTTCATATGTCGTATTAGTTACTTCTGTGACCCTTTTTTCTTCTATTCCTGCTATTTACTATATTTATATTTTTATGTGCGTAGTGGGCCCTCAATGCCTACTGGGTACTTGTTTCTTCGGCCATTTTTACTCGTACTATACTTGTGTTCCCCTAGTACAAATATGAGTACTAGCACTCGTCGCTGATTTAGTTGTTTCTTCTGCCTCCTCACTTCTCTCACTTCTTGATATTCATGGTAAGCTTCGAACGTCTAGCTTCATCCTGCATCTCATCAGCTTTGTAATTTGTCTCTTTTAGTATTTTCAAAAACATTATGTATAACTATTAATTTATATTTGTACTCTGAACTTTAGTGGCTCATTACATACACTAATACCAAGTCTTACGGAGGTTTCTTTATTTTGTTATGTTATTCTACTTCTTTCGTCTCATCTACTTTCTATTTACATGATTTATTGCATTTTTGTGTACCGTACTTGTCAAAGTATCCCATCGATATGGCTCGAGGATACATTGTTGTTTATCTTCTGGCGGGTTATTTGGTGCCATCATAATGTGAGAAATCGGGTCATGACCGACATAAAAGAATGTGTAAGGTAAATTGGGGGTTGTCTGTTGTATTTTTAGTGTATAACTAAAGCAAGTTATCAAGTTCTTTGAACTTGTAATAAAGATGATGAACACACTAGGACTTCATTCCCCATCATGTCTTAACTCCATCGGTGTTTGGTACTGGTGTTATATCCTGGTCCTATGGATGCAAAATATAATAGGCTTAATTCTCCTAAATAAACCTAGGTCCTATTAGATGACTTTAGACGTATCACCGTGAGGTCTCAAAGTGCATCTGATACTAACCCTGTTCTTGATCTCAAATTTAACTACCACCTCCAGGTCTTAAGATAATTAGATGGATCCTCCAAATCTCTATTGTGGTTTCTTTTCCTAATCTCCACCGCTCTCTTGAGAAAGTAGAGAATACGGGAAAGTTCTTAATGTTTTCCACCACAATAAAGTAATCAAATTAGAGAAACCTACAATACATACACTACACCGTTCAAGAATACCAATTCTACCTAAACTTACTTTGTTAATCTGTCATGGTTCAAACAACCCTAGTTGTTGTGGTTTAGCTACACATGATCATACTATTATCACAAATGTTTGATAAATAATTCATATTAACAATACTTATGATAGTTGAGTAGTAAGTTTTAGTAATGAAGATGGAATAATAATGCTTGATTCAAAAACAAAGATGAAAGATTTTATTTATGCTCAAAGTAATAGAGGATTTACTCTCAAACACACGTACAAAAAGTTTATATAGAGTGAAACAAAAAAAATCCTACAATATTTATATACATGGGAATCAAATCTCGAATTAAAGAGGAGAACTAGAATTGGCTCAGGCGTACCCGCAGGGGTATGGATCGTATAGCTAGGTTGCAGTCTATACAGGCTTTTGTGAATCCATACCTAGCAGTTCATTTCAGTTCCCAACCCCACGAGCATCAGCACGGCTTGTGGGCCTTCTGTACGGCTTGTGACTACATCCATTCTTAGAAACTTTTAACTTCTGACGTCATACCTTCAGGAATCATTTCCATGGATGATGGCATGAATGGTGCATACATTCCATGGTCTGTATACCCTTTTGTATACATAACCTTAGGAATTTTCCATTTTCTTCACTATACTTTCAGTCTTCTCAGGAATTTCTATACGAGCATATGCCCGGATCGTACCCTTGGCATACGGCCCGTGCAAAGCACCATAATATTTGCACTTTGATTTTTTGTACTTTTCTCTAAATGTTGCTAGAAGCATTATTAGTTTTCAAATGAAAACATTTATGCTTCGTGCCACTAAGAACAACCCGTACACTCACCCGTATCATCATACTTGAAACTTTCCATGTTGGACCAAAATTTTCCATACCTTGTAGCACTTTTCGTACGATCCACCCTATAGCTCATGCAAGGAAAGCACAGCCCATGAGGGTGTTCATATGGCCTATAATTGTAATTTTGCTCAGATTTTTCTCCTATACTTTCGAATCTCAAATTCCCTGCAAACGCTAAGCAAACACATTAAATTTAAAAAATATTGATTAAGAAAAAATCAAAAATCCTTTATTTTTAGCGTCAATAGTACCATAAATTCCCAAAACATCAATAGCCTCAACTTAGAACAATTTCTTGTGCTCAAGAGAACAAACAAAACAAAAAAATATGATACACAAGTACTAAGGATACTAGAACAAGTACACAGCCAAAAACACTTAAGATGCACATTTTATCAACTTACCCCTTGATTATGATTTTAAAACCTCAGTTGTTTATTACCCAATCTATTCAAACCAACATAATATGATCTATGGATGACATTATAATACCAATTAGACGATAGTCAATATACCAAAGAAAATGTTTCAATCAACTTAACAAGTAAATAGTTTAACTAAGATGCCTTCAGGAAAAAAAAAGTCCCTCTCACATTCTATGAATGAAGATTTGGCACTCAACTAATGCGCTCACTCTCAAAAATGAATTCAACTAAGTACAGGTGCATAGACCATAGGCTTTCCCTTATTTTCAACACTTAGGCTTTCAGACAGTTAGTTTAGAATCACTATAGGATGTTTTCGACTTGTAACATAAGCTAATCTTAGGTGTTGTATATTTGGGTATATTAATCAACCCTTCTTGTCACTACACTATATGTTCCACCTATACCTTATTTGTATTCCTTTTCCCCTTTTTTTCCTTGAATGCTTTAGGTGCGGAGATTTTCTTTTTCTCTATTTTTTTTATTTCAACATTAATTCTCTTTTTTTTATTTTTTCCACCACATTTAATCATTCTTTTGATTTGTTTTAATCGATTTTCACTGTCCCTCTCTTATTTTTTTCCACCCTTATTCTACCCACCCTCAACTTAGGATTCTAGCTTGAGTTAAGGTGTGGTTCCCTCTGAGGAATCAGTGATAGTAGGGAAGTCTAAAATTTGAATAGGAAGTTGAACAGGGTTAAACAAGAAAAGGCTATTATTCTCAAATAGGCATCAAGGGATACATTACATCATTTTGTAGCTATTTAAACTAAAGTGGACTCAAATTCAAAAATGGCCTATGATCCTTTCCTAAAAAACTATCTTATGACTTTTGGTGTGACTAACTGAGCAAGTTATAACTTTTATGCACATAGGGGTCTAGGAAATATATATCTTCACGCACTCATGGAATCTATCTAAACTATTTAATTTCATTTGACGAATACATGTCCTAAATTAAGTCCTACTTGGTAAGTCATTATATACAATGTCACACAAATATCCTAAATTTCAACTATCATAAAAGGGGTATCCACATAACATAACAAAAAATGGTTGTAAAGACTTTCCTAGACCTTATACTTACACAAAACACATAAAAACATAAAACATAGAATAAAAATCCTAAATATGTTTGTTCTACTATGATAGAGACACTTGTGGAAAAGAAACATGGTGAGAAAAACCCACAAGTGGGAACAATGCCCCACACCCTCAACTTAATCTAGTGCATAGTCCTGATGCACTAAACCAAAACACAAATATAAAGAACAAAAAAGTATAGACACACATGTTACACCCTAGGCTCCATATGAGTATCCAAACGGTTGTTGGTGCACACAATGGTATGGGCTTTCCTGAAGAATCTTCGCTCGTACTAGTGGTGGCGCCAGGTGGCTCCGCAGTAACACTATCAGTAGTATTGGTCTAAATGGTACCAGAAGGCACCTGTACGGTTATACTAATGGTGGAAGCAATAGATGGTGGTGGCAGTAGAACAAAGACTGAGCTGGATGAAGCCTCAACCAGGTAAAACTCAATCTAACGAACAATCCAATCTTGGTGCTCTGTATGAGTATGAATAGAAGTTGTGGTGTCTTATCTCTTCTCTCTCCTCGGCCTCTTGGATATATAAGCCTCATCGTCCTTGTTTCCCTAATGATTCCTCTTTCCCTTGGCATGGCTAACGGTAGCAAAATATATCAATAGGCGTATAGGGGTCATTGGTCTATGAAGTAGATCTATAAAGGACCTAGATTCAACTGACAGAAAAGATGGACTAATAGAGCTCTTAGACATATCCATACGTAGGACATCCAAGCCTGTATACATTCTCTTAAAGTAAGGTGCCTACAACTACTCTAGTCGAGCAGCAGTATGGGCCTCAAGACTTTTAATCCAAGCATGCATCAAATCCTACTCCATATATTGCTCCTCTCTTAGGAAATCCTCTATGTCCTTGCCCTTCTGCTATATAATAGGCACCATACTCTTGATAACCTAGTTGAGGAGAGCCTCAGTAGTATGTTGCCTCTCAACCATGTCTACCAAGAACAAATAAGGGAAAAATACCTCCCTATAATTAGAAGATATATGCTCATGTGTTGTATACCTAGGTGTAATGGTAGATGGATCGAGCATAGCTGGCTAAGATGAAGTAGGAGAAGTGGCCTTTCCCTCAGGTGCAACAGTTGCAGTTTCATATGGTGGTACCCCAATAGGATCGAGTATCATAGGAATAACTAGTCTAGCCCCTCACACTATCAACTATGTAGTTGCATGGGTTGAAGGATACCAAGTATCTCCCTCATCTGTGCTATTGGATTATCTAGGTCTTTGACTAGTGGGATGTTGCACATTTTCTTTAATCTCTTGATCACATTAATCTGCCTCCTCGTAGGGACATCAACATCCCTTAATATTTCCTAAAGAAGGCTCGGATATGCCAATGTTGACTTCTCTACTATAGCTCGATCATGTATCTCATGTGCCATAATCTAGGCTACATTTATAGTGTAGCCCTCTATGAGACATGACACTAACATACATCATTTCGAGTCAAGGGTGTTATCATTCTTGGTTTGTCTCAACTGGGTAACTACAATCACCAACCTTACATTGGCTAGAAAAGATACGGATGCTTTAGTAATCTTAGCCTTAGCATTCTAAACCCATAGTGCATCGACTCTAGCAAGAGGAATTCGTATAGATATCCAATCCAAGACCTCCACTCTAGTGACCATATTTTTCATTCAGGCCTGAGTCTTTACTTGCCTTGTGCAGTAGTCATATTCTGCAGTAATGGCTGGCGGTGTCGACTCAGGACCAAATAAGAAATGGTGGAGAGTGGTATCATATATATAAACTAGCATACCTCCAATGGACCCTATAAAGTGGAGGAAATTCCTAAGCTTCTACCCTCTTCTTCTTATCAAGCATCCCCCCAATAGAATTAAATATAGCTACAGTATAATCCGCATATAACTCGCAAAATAAGTAGGGGAATAGTACTCAGTGGTCTCTAATACCAGTTCCACTGCAAGTGGTCAAAAAGCCTCTTAATCTTTGATATTTCACCAAGGTTATCTATACAAACTTTGGGTTATTATTTGAACCCCTACTTCGGATCTCCACCCTAATTACACTCCAAACCCTTGTTTATAATTTTTCCACTCCTCGCTAGAACTCTAAGCTATTGTCTATACCCACTACTCATCAATAGAGCTCTCTTCAGACTTCACATACTGGACTTAAGAAGGCTGTCACAGCTATAGTCTATAATCTCTCCTCCTAATACACCCTTTTGGATCTAGTCTATCGAGGTTCATGGGGAAAGACTCACACTCTATACTATAATTTGGTTCTGTGGATTGTGGTATTTCATCACTAGAATCATTATGCTTCAAGAGAGGGATAGGGAGTATCTTCAGTTTAAGCTCATACTGAATTTCTTGTGATGGTAGGATCCATTGTACCTTTAAAGCATTTGTTATTTCTAGTGTTCATTGAAAAGAAAAACAAAAATTTAACTAAAAAAGTATAATTTTTCAAAGACAACCTAGGTATGGGCTGTGGGTAAGGTGTACAAATCATCCTAGGGCTTGTATGCCTTGGAGACCCTATCAAAATTTTCTAGAAATTTTCTAAATGATAAGGGGTATAGGCCCATGCAGTGTTGTATGGAAGTCCACAGATTATGCAAGCATCCGTACATCCCTAGGGAATTTATAATTTTTCAAAGGTTGCACATATGATTAACTAGATGATTTATATAATGGTCATACGAAATGTATCATTGGTCATACCACCATACTTGAAAATTCCAAAACAAGAGTAGCCCGCATGGTTGGGTGTACGAGATATATGGGTCTCCCATGATCCGTATTCTCGGTCCTATATGGCACATTCCTAATTTTTCAACTTTTTTCAAATGTCTCATATTTCAATAATTTTTTGAATTGTAATTCATTGGATTCGATTTGTATTGAGTTTACAAGAGTAGGGGTGATTCCCCAATTCATACATCTCAATACACAATGCTTTCAACAAATTATTATTACCAACAGAGAATATAAATATATATATATATATATATATATATATGTTCATCGGGTTCACAAAGTGTGCATGACGCTCACATCTAATCATAGGTAGTTTTACCTGCCAAGCCACATAACTCGTAGTAATTGACTTTGTTTCGAGAATAATTGTATAATATATGATGGTTTTGTGGTGAATATGTGGAAATACTTCTAACCAATGTGATTAGCATCTTT
>JBDJHY010186304.1:0-11959 GCA_039654485.1 Withania somnifera
CACAATTGCTTGTTTTGAGTACTCGGAAAGGTCCGAATTGAGTCTTTTACTTTCCGGAATGAAATGCTTGCATGTGAGGTGATTCAATAACATCGAATCATTGACTTAACGTTTAGTCATCAATCAAAACATAGAAGGACGATTCTCTTAAACCAACCTTGGTCCAACACAAGCCTCTATAGAGTTAAATATAAGAAAGTTGAATGTAGATACAAAATCTTTATAAAGTACAGACACCTGGAATAAGTAAAAATAGATGAAGAATTCTCTATAGCTGATAAAGGGACTGTCAGCTACCGCTAACTCCTTAAAATATCCCTAGACTGGTGGGAAGATGCAAGAATCACTAAGTTCGGGGCTCAACACCTGCACAAAAGTGCAGAAAAGTAAGGAGCGAGTATAAAACAACGGTACACTGCAGCATGGTCGATCGGTTTAACTATAAATAGAAAATAAAAGTCCCTAACTCCTAACCGATCCTCCGATACCTGCAACAGTTTCTATACTAATACAACAACCCAATCAATAGTATAAATTAGTATAAACAAGAATCAACTAATATAGGATAATCTCAAAGAATTAATTAACAACAGATAATCCCAGTGAACTGGTCTATAATAGATAATCTCAGTGAATCAGTCAATAACATATAATCATTAAAGAAGCAATCTATATAGACAGATAATCAATGCCACAAATAGAATGAATGCAATGCAGTATGCAAGTGACTCAATGCATGTCCATCTCCAGTACACACCTGCTAGCATTTATCATTAGTTAGGATCCATAGGGGACTCACGAGATTCATATATTCACACATCTCTCAACCCCCAGAATGAAACTCGATCTATCCAATCAATACCTTAAACTCCGATAAGAGCTAGAATTGTCTATCCATAACCTGGACCTTCATATGAACTTCGCACTGTCCAATCCAACTTAATTCCCATAGCTCACAAAATATTGTCTAAGTCTCAAACTCAATTATTCCAAGTGAGCAATTGTCATGTACATGTCATAGAAATGTCACAGTTTTAGAGTTCAAATCAACAAAATCGGCCTCTCATGAGAATTCATTTTCAAGATATTATTTCGAACTACATGATTCAAGTCCAGCAATTCATAGACCAACTCAAGTATATATAAGATTCAATAATTTTATCAAGTTTTCATATTAATCCCACTTATTAATTTTAGACCAAATATGCATTAATAGTGTTAATCCCGAAACACTCATTCCTTCCCAAACCACAAACAATTAGCAAGCAATTGTTAGCTAGTTTTAGAAAAATTACATGAACCTCAACTAGCTTAGATTTAGAAGAACCAAGATACTTGTGTACTTTCTCCTTTCGAATAGCCTCCAACATGGCAAATCTAGTTACCCACAGAAGGAATATAAGGAAATATACACTAATCAATATCAAAAATCAAATAATTGAGGTTTATTCTAAAACTAATCCCGAGCCCATGAGGTCAAAATCAAAACATGATCATAAAATAATGTTACTCGTCCCTTGGGTAAACTAAATGTCAAGTTTTATAAGAAACTCATTCCATTCATAGCAAAATCCCAAGTTTTTATCATTTTTGAGTTCATCTTTTTACTCATTATTTTGGGGTTAAAAATCATGAAAATTTGTTATGAAATCATGTTAAAGATAATCATACCCAATGATTATCTTTAAAATTCATTGATCAAACTTTGCTAAAATGGGGGTTTTTAGGGTGAATTTGCATGAGAAATAAGAAGGAAAACGCTAACATTCTGTTTTAAAAGTCACCATTGAAAAAACTGTATCATTGAGTTCGTGGCCCACCCTCCACGAATGCAGAAGGTCAATCCCCAACCAAGGCATCGCGATCAAGAACTATGAGTCATGATCATGGAAGGTCAACACAATTTAAGGCATCATGAATGCAGCAAACCCTAGGCGACCGCGATGCCTCCCCAACCTGCTCTCTAAATACAACCCCATAATCGCAATCGTGGTGGTCACGTTGGAGCAGTGAAAACAAATCAAACAAGTTTAAAGTGACTTCGATTGGACCCTCAGTATTCATCTGGAATTTCATGAAAACAAACCATATAGGCATACTTACTAATTTCGGCATTTCAGACTCAATGGGACAATTAAAACACAAATACAAGGTCTCTTTGACCCAATACTCGTTGAGGATTCATTTTTAAATAAAATGACCAAAATACCCCTGATCTATAGAAAATATAGAAAATATAGAAGACCTTATTCTAGGCCAATAACTACCTCCTGAATCGAACGAAATCATCAAATTTTTTACCCAGACACTCTGAACTCGAATATCGATCAAAGTCAACCATTTCACTTGTAAATCAACTTTAACCCGTCTAAACACTCCAACTCACCACGGAAGATCTAAAATAGAAAATAAAGGTGTAACTAGAACAAACATTCCTGAGCTGATAGAACTGGTGGATTTCTCTTACGAGGTTTCAAACTCCAAATGACTCCTATAGTTCCTCATTTCTCACTTAAGACCTCGAAACTCAAACTTTACAAATCTTATAATCAAATTTATCCCATTCCCAATTCGATCATGGAACCACACTTAGTTTGGCCTAATAAAACTACGAAAATGGTAAAATGGTCAAAAAGTGTGAAATCAAAAAAATGACCTTTAGGTTCATTACAACATCCATAATTAAAAACCATGTTCGTCCTTGAAAATAAGAAAGAAGAAATACCTAAATGGTTAAAACAACTAAGGGTAATGGTTACACGTCTCTAACTTGATCTCTCAAGTAGCCTTGTTGATTGATCTTTTCCTCCACTACACCTTCACTGAAGGATCTCTTTGGTCCGAAGCTTTTTGGCATGTCTATCAAGTATGGAAACTTGATCCTCCTCATCAGATAAATATACGTCCAAACTTAAAGTATTCCACTGAAGTACATGAGACTCATCGGCAATATACCTCCAAAGCATTTAAAAGACCAGATACACCGGGGACAAACCAGGTGTCAAGATTAACTTGTAAGATACCTCTTCCTTCTACTATAGAATCTCAAAAGGACCAATAAAATGCTGACTCGTGTTTTCTTTCTTCCCAAACCTCATCACACCCTTCATGGGTGACACCTTAAACCATACTCTATCACCCTCCATGAACTCCAATGGGCTAACCCTCTTATCAACATGGATTTTATACCTACTCCTAGCAGAAAGTAGTCAGGTCTGAATCAGTCTAACTCTATCCATAGAATCTCACACCAAATATGTCTTTCATGGACTCTTCTCTAAAGTCTCAAATCACCAATCGGAGATCAATACCTCCTACCATATAATTTCTCAAAAGTCTCCATCTAAATGCTTTAATGATAACTGTTGTTATAGGAAAACTCTGCAAGGGTAGGATTTGATTCTAGTGACCACTAAAGTCAATAACACATACTCACAACAAATCCTCTAACACCTAAATAGTGCACTCAGATTGGCTATCGGTCTGAGGATGAAAATCTGCGCTCATGTCAAGATGATTACCCATCTTACGCTACATAGTAATCCAAACGTGTGAAAGTAAGTTGAGTACCCCGGTTAGATATAATGGATATAGGAATATCATGCAACTGAACTGCATGGCTAATATAAAATTGAGTCAAGTCCTGAGCACTAAACTTCACCTTCACGGGGATGAAATGCGCAAACTTATTCAGACGATCAACAACCATACAAATAGAATCATAATCACCTCAAGTAGCGGGTAACCTAATAATGAAGTCCACGGCTATACGTTCCCACTTTTTTGGGGGGATAGACATTCTTTGTGAAGCAACTCCTGGTCTATGGTGCTCAAACTTCACCTAATGGCAGTTCAAGCCCCTAGCAACAAAGTCCTTCCTCATACCATACCACCAGTAATGCTGACTCAAATTATGATACATCTTCGCGGCTTAGGTGAATGGAATATATAAAACTGTAAGCCTCTTCCAAGATCATCCTGACCAAGTTACCAGACTTAGGGATACAAATCTAGTTCCTAATCCTCAAAATCCCCTCTAAATCAATCACGATCACCTTGGCCTCACCTAGCAACACTTGTCCCAAATAGTCCTCAACCTAGCATCATCAAACTAAGTCACCCGAATCTTCTCCATCAATGAAGGATGGGCCTCCACACAAGCAAGAATA
The DNA here is from genome assembly GCA_039654485.1 of Withania somnifera. Lineage (NCBI taxonomy): Eukaryota > Viridiplantae > Streptophyta > Magnoliopsida > Solanales > Solanaceae > Withania > Withania somnifera. Next base: position 4,170 of record JBDJHY010186304.1, read on the forward strand.
CCACCATCCTAAAAAAATATGTAATCTAACTAGACCGTTATCTAGACTCTTAATATCTCTAGCCAAAGGCCGCTCCTCAACCCAAATAGAATCCAAACTACCATACGTGAGGACTTCCTATTAAGGGCATCCGCCACCATATTGGCCTTTCCCCGGTGATATAAGATAGTGATGTCATAGTCCTTTAGCAACTCAACTAAATGATGCTACCTCAAATAAAGATCTTTTTGGCTAAAAGTATACTGAAGACTCCAATGATAGGTGAACACCTCACAAGGCACTTCATAAAGGTAATGTCTCTACACTTCAACACTAACACTACAGTAGCCAACTCTAAATCATGGGTACAGTAGTTCTTCTCATGCACCTTCAATTGCCTTGAAAAATAGGCCTCTACCTTACTCTCCTACATCAATACTCCACCCAAACCAACCCTAGACACATCACAATATATGGTGAAGCATTTTCCCTCCACGGGAAAAGTAAGAATATGAGCACAAGTCGATAAGGATTTGAGCTTTTGAAAGCTTTCCTCACACTCATCCGACCACTGAAAAGCTGCATTCTTCTAGGTCAACTTAGTTAATGGAGCTGCAATAGAGCGGATCTCCTTTAATACCCATCCAACCCAACAAAACTCTAAATCTTGGTTGGTGAAGTAGGTCTCACCCAATCATGCACTGTCGGATCTTGGAAGGACCGACCATAATAGCCTCTTGGACAATATTCCCCAAGAATTCCGCATAACTCAATCAAAACTCACACTTAGAGAATTTAGCATATAGTTTCTCATCCCACAATCTCCGAAGTACAATCCTTAAGTATTGAACAAGGTCAACCTCGGTCTTGGAATAAACAAGATATCACTAATGAAAATAATCACAAAAAAGTCCAAGTATAGCCGAAACACATTGTTCATTAACTCTGTAAATGTCGTTGGGAATTAGTAAGCCTAAAAACATAACCAAAAACTCATAATGGTCATATCTAGTCTGAAAATCCATCTTCGAAATATCCAAAAGCCTAATCCTCAATTGATTGTACCTAGACCTCAAATATATTTTAGAAAAGATGGCAACACCCTGAAGCTAGTCAAATAAATCATCAATGCGAGGTAAAGGATTCTTGTTCTTCATGATCACTCTTTTTAACTGTCTATAGTTAATATACCTGCGCATAGAACTAGCTTTTTTCTTCACAAACAAGACTGACGCACCCCAAGGTTACACACTAGGACGAATGAAACCCTTGCTAAGAAAGTCCTACAGTCTATCCTTGAACTCAGCGAGAACCATATGGTAAGGAAGAACAGAAATAGGCTTAGTTCCCGACTTTAAATCAATACCAAAATTGATATTTCTATCAGGAGGAATGCCGAAAAAGTTAGTCAAAAACACATCAACAAACTTCCTAACAACAGGGACCTAACTAAGGAAGGTGGATAACCATTAACATCTAGCACGAAGGCAAATTAAGATAAACACCCCTTCTTAACCAACTTTTGAGCCTAAAAGAAAGATATAACTTTGCTAGGATACAACCCATATGTACCCTTACAACTGTACCCTTGGAATACTTAGAATGCATAAGGTAACGGTCTTGGTATGGCAATCTAAAACAACATGGTATGGGGGAAAGAAAATCCATCCCAGAATAACATCAAAATCAATAATTTTACGAAAGATCATATCTACCAAAGTCTCATACCAGGATAAGATTATAAAACAGGATCGACACACCCGATCTAATGTTAATGACTCACCTGTGGGAGTAGACACACAAAGAGGTATAGTAAATGCATCAAATAACATGTCAAAACCAACAGTAAAATGTGTAGACACATAAGAGTAGGTAGATCATGGATTAAATAGTACATAATCAGGCCTAACAGAAATCGAGGCAATACCTGTGATCATAACATCTGAGACTCGTCCTCGGGTCTCTTGGAAAGGCATAGCATAGAGTGCGACCACCTATGGACTAAACTGGAGCTCAAACCTGACCTATCTCTACCTGTGGTGAACTACTATTAGTTTATTAACCTCTCCCCATCCGTCCACCTCCTCTATCTCTACCCCGAGGTGTCAGTGCTCTAACCGAAGCATGCGAGGCCTGAGAAGCCTACAAAAACTCTAATTGCATTCACTAAGGACAGTACCTCTCAATGTGACTGATATCACCATAAGTAAAGCACCATTCTAAACCTTTAGGTCGATGTGAGCTTTGAGACCCAGAATGGCCACCTCGGCCTGAGAACCTATGATGAGACCCGTAAGAACTTTATGTTGGGCTGAAAGCACTCCCAATTGACTAGTGCTAGAAGTATGCATAGCTACCTGAAATAGAACTCGGCGGTGTAAATGCCTAACATGATGAAAAGATACTTTGACCCCAGATGGGGCACCCGAAAACTAACCAGAAGGACGGGGCCTCTTTCCCCTACTATCACTGAACGGGCTCTGTGTAGTTGCTCAAAACATCTAGCTTCCTTAATCACACCCTGCAATGTGGCTCCCTCCATCCGGGAGGTTGTAAATAAAATGTCTCGAGAGGAGGAGTCAACCCCCTCATAAAGCTTTCTTCTCCTGCTCATCTGCAAGTTAGCCAAGACATGTCTGTATAGCTCATAAAAGCGAGAGACATACTCATAAACAATCATCCTCTCCTGCCTCAACTCATCAAAATGTCGATGCATACCATATCTTACACTAAGAGACACATATCTATCCAATTAATCTCAAGTGTAAATCTCCTAAGTCATAGGAAGAGACCCAACAATCTAGAATCAACATAAGAACGCCACCACTGTCAAGCCGTACCTCAAAGATAAAAAACTATATAATCCACCCTATTTTTTTGTACTAACCCTATACACTAGAGTAGCTCATGAAAAGTTGTCAAGAACTCATATGGATTTTTAGTCGACCTACCCTCAAACTGCGGCGGTTCAATTTTCTTAAACCTCTCAAACCTATACTACTGCTCATTTGGCAACACAATATCGAATATGTTTGTAATTCCAAACCCTAAAATATTAAGCTCATAAACTCAATGTGCAATCGGTGGTTGCCCCACCATCCCTTGAACTAAGGGTGACTGTCCTGCTAGATACTGAACCTCAGATGTCTGACCCACCTGAACTAGAATCACTGATAGCTGGCCCACCAGATCATGTACTCTCAGAATTGAATTCTAATCTGGGGCCACTGCCTTAGCCCTAGTTTGAGATCCTTAAGGTGTACCATCGTGTGCCATGCTCTCACGTACCCTAAGAGCTATAAATAATGTATCCTATAACAGAGGGGTTGTAACATACTCCTAAGGAATCCGCTCCTCAACTCTATCTATATCAGGCTCAGGTACATCCTGGGGCTCATCAACCCTATTTGCTGAAGCTTTGTTCCTCTCTATCTGTCAATGAAAACACACAAGGACTTAACGCGTGCGTAACAATCATGCTAGACAAGGATGAAAGAATGAACATATATTTTTTTCTAGAGTTTCATAGCCTCTCAAAGATAATTAACAGACATCTCCTCATCGATTCGCGAGACTCTACTAAACTTGGCTTATGAATAGTGGAGCCTACAAACCTAAAGCTATACTAACTTGTCACGCCTCAAAATCAGGTGTAACGGAACCTAGCTACCCCAAACCCAATGGTCAGCCAAAACAATAAGAACAAGATAAAAATAAAAATAAACTACAAGTAACCCCCAGAATGCAGAAGTCATAACTATATAAATATGCATAAGCATAAATCCCAAGGACTAGGTAACACCGTTTACTTACCAGATAATCTCAAAGAATCAATCAACAACAGAAAATCCTAGTGAATCAGTCAATAACATATAATCTCAGTGAATCGGTCAATAACATATAATCATTAAAGAATCAATCAATATGGACATGTAATCAATACCACAAATAGAATGAATGCAATGTAGTATGTAAGTGGATCAATGCATTTCCATCTCCTGTACACACCTGCCAATATTTATCATTAGTTAAGACCCATGAAGGACTCACGAGGTCGATGTACTCACACATATCTGAACCCCTAGAATGAACCTCGGGATGTCCAATCAATATCTTAGACCCCCGGTAAGATCCCCATATAGTCTATCCATAACTTGGACCTTCGGTACGAATCTGGGACTGTCCAATCCAACTTACTTCCCATAACTCACAAAATATAGCCTAAGTCTCATACTTAATTATTCCAAGTGAGCAATTATCGTGTACATTTCATGATAATGTCACAATTTTAGAGTTCAAATCAATAAAATCAGCCTCTTATGGGCATTCATTTTCAAGATATTTTTCCAACTACATGATTCAAGTCAAGTAATTCATAGACCAACTCAAGTATATATAAGATTCAAAATTTCATCAAGTTTTCACATTAATCCTACTTATTAATTTTATACATATGCATTAATATTGTCAACCCCAAAATGCCCATTCCTCCCAAAATCATAAATAATAAGCAAGCAATTGTTAACTAGTCATAGAAAACCCATATAAACCTCAACTTGCCTTAGATTATGAAGAACCAAGCTACTCGTGTGCTTTTCCCTTTTGAATAGCCTCCAACCATGCACAATCTTGTTACCCAAACAAGGAATACAATGAAATATATACTAATCAACACCTAAAATCAAATAATAGAGGTTTATTCAAAAACTAACCCCGAGCCTACGAGGCCAAGATCGAAACTTGATCGTATAATAACGTTATTATCCCTTAGGTTAGCTAAATATCATGTTTTAATAGAAACTCATTCCATTTCATAGTAAAAATCTTAAGTTTTATCATTTTGAGTTATTCTTTTAACTCATTATTTTGGGGTTAAAAATCATAAAATTTTGAATTGAAATCATGTTAAAGTATTGGAGAATTGATAAAAAAGTAATTAGAGAACTTACCCAATGATTATTTTCGAAATTCTTTGCTCAAGCTTTACTAAAATGGGATTTTTAGGGTGAGTTTGCATGAGAAATGAGAAGGAAAATGCTAACATTTTGTTTTAAAAGTTAGTGAGACAGCCGCATCACTGCATTTGCTGCCCACCCTCCGCGATTGCAGAGGTCAACATAAGTCAAGGCATCACGATCGTTGACTATACGTCGCAGTAGTGGAAGGTTAATCCCCGACCAAGGCATCGTGATTACGACGTACAACATAAGTCAAGGCATCGCGAACACGACAAACCCCACTCAATCGAGATGCCTCCCCAGCCTACTCTCCATGAACGTAGCCCCATGCAGCAATAGTGATGGTCGCTTGGGAGAAGCGACAACAACTATAGGCAACAATTCAAGCTAGTTTAAAGTGACTCTGAATGACTCTTGTGATTCGTTTAGATCTGTGACAAAAAATAATATATGCATACATACTAATTTTGACGTTCCAGGCTCAATGGAACCATTAAAGTATGAATACGAGATCTCCTTGAACTAATACACGCTAAGGTTTATTTTTAACTTAAAATACCAAAATAATCAAAATTCTCCCGGGGCTTATGAAAAATATAAAAGACCTCCGTCTAGGCCAAATACTACCTCTCAAATTCAATAGAATCATCAAATTTTCGATCTGAGTACTCTAAGCTCGAATGTTGATGAAATTCAGCTATTTCACTTATAAATCAACTTTAGCCATCTAAACGTTCAAACTCATCATAGAAGGTTTAAAAGAGGAAATTGAGGTGTTACTAGAACAAACTCAATATTCCGGAGTTGATAAAACTGAAAAATTTCTTTTACGAGGTCCCAAACTCCAAATGATCGCTATGGTTCCTCATTTCTCAGTTAAGGCCTCCAAACTCAAATTTTCCAAAATCTTATACTCAAACTCATCCCATTCTCAATCCGACCATGGAACCACACTTAGTTTGGCTCAATGAAACTACAGAAAGGGTAAACCGGTTAAAAAGCATAGAAATCAAAAAATAACCTTTAGGGTCATTACAATTTCCCTAGAATAGCTTATTAAAGATTTTCTTTTTCAATCATCTGCTGTATTTCTTCTTCATCCCATACAATTATTGGTTCTCCATGCAAATACGTGATTGGCTTAAAATTTAAAAGTTTTTTAGATTTAGTGTCACTGGTTCTAAGTCCCAACATAATTCATCATATTACACTGTTGGCTCAGCTAGTGGCTCAACTGACCCAGCTCACCTGGAACACCGGCCAACATGGTGGCTATGCCACCGTGAATTGGTGTAGAGATTAGGTTGAGATCCAAAAAATAGGTAGGATTGTAAACAGAACGGTGTGACAAGCTTTTTGACTAAACCCACAATGAATACTCAACTAAGGAAAGAAAATAATCAACACCCATCCAGTTATCATAATTCAAATCATTCATCACATACCCCTAAGAAAAAGAATTAGTCGAACATAATGAAAAATGAAAACTAAATTAGTCTATCTCTATTATTTATAATATTTTTAGGAGGTGTACATAGTAAATTAAAAAAATACTTAAAAGAAAAATTTAAAAGGAAAAAAAGGGGTTACATGTTTGGTGTAAACAGGAAAGTCCATTTAGACGCAGATACTTACAATTTTTGGACAGCTGGTACTGTAGAATTAACTTTTTCTTTTTCAAATATAAGATATTCTTTGATAGCATAAAAAAAGTCACCAAATTTGTGGATGTGAAACAAGACAAAAGAAGGAAACAAAGAGAAACGTAACGGTTAATTCTAAAAAGATCTAATTCTGATGCTTTTGGAAAGCTTGACTTTATTCACAACAAGAATGTGTGTGCTTCCTAATACTTGCTGTTTCATGCTTAGTAAAGATGCTTTTCATTGAACTTGAACGTTTAAAATGGTTCGAAACCATCATTTAATTAAACTGCTTTTATTTTTTGTCTTCTCATATCGGTGCTAGCCATGATTTTAGTCCTCAAAAGTTTGATTCTTCTCTTTGTAGTTTTTGTTTCATGTAATGGCGATGATAGAAAAATATATTTGGTTCTATTGGAGGGTGATCCTGTTGCATTTCGTCAGGTTAAAACATTTTCTGAAGAAGGGAACAAACTTGGTCCAAATAGGTATTCACAAAATTTATACACTTATTTCAATTTGATAATTGAGGTGCCTAAGAGTTTACAATTTGTTTAGATTGCTTGCTAGCTAGCTATATGAGTTCAAAAAATCGTGTTTACTCCTAACTGTCAGTGAAAATACTCATTCGTTTTCTAGTTGATTTTTGTTCCTTTTAAATATGAGATTTAGTAATGACGAATCACTTATGATTGTTTACCAAAGTGTATAAAGGGGCTCTTTTAATTTCCCCAATAATCACAAGTGAGGAAGTGATAGTAATCTAAAGTTTAGTCAGAATTTAGGCCATCGAGTTCCATGTATTAAATTCTGCCACACAAGTATCGCTCTAGCTAACACTAATGTAACCCAAATCCTTAATATAAGTATATTTTTTGTGTCACGTAGTACTTTTTTTTTACATAACAGTTAGAAACATCTCATTAGCCAGGATTTTATTTTATATATTTAGCGAAGCATCCAAGGCTTATGCGAATGAGTTGACAAAATCCCATGATGAATTTTTACAAAGTCATCTAGAGACAGGGAGCTATGACAAGATTTACAGCTACAAACATATCGTAAATGGTGTTGCAGTCCACACTACTCCATCTCAGGTATTTCCCATCTTCAAACTATTAGTTATCCAACTCCACATGATCTTAACTTATTTGCTAAATATATCTTATTGCACCCAAAGAAAATGTAAATGAATTATCAATACTAATAA
>JBDJHY010186332.1:0-11959 GCA_039654485.1 Withania somnifera
TATTAGATTTATCTTTTTAGTAGTATATCTTATAATGAATAATAGATCTTAGCCTACTTAAAAATAAACATGCACACAATGAAATTATTATTTTCTTCTGCTATTAAGTTATTAAATCATTATTATTATTTATATTACCATTTATATTTCAACCTTTTTTAAGGTTAATAGATGATGAAAGATCCTTGTAAAAGCTTGATAATAAATAATGAAAAATCATTAAAATTTGATCTTAGATGACGTGCGGAGTACCGCCCACTGACAAGATTAAACGCGAATGAGAAAACCTACAAAATTGGAAAAGTTAACTACTTACATACAAGTTTATGGAGAATAAGAATTGCAGAGAGTATGAACGAAAGATGGACGTGGGCCAGATTGGACTCACAGTTGTAAATAGCCAAACCAGGTTGTTGAAAGGCAGAACATTTTGGGTAAGCCCAAGGATGGCCCTCGAGCTGAATCAGTTAGCTGGCCTCCCTCCAATTATTATGGGATTTTATTTACGTAAACAATCTCTTTTAAATCAATTATTACCCAAAAAGGAGATTTTATTACGATCTATATCATACGTTTACCTTTAATAGCTAAATTGCTCCCAAACACCCACTTTCACAAACCCATCTCCACACAACACTGCAGGACCACCACATATAACAGCTCCGACCTCCAAACTCCGACGAAATCCCACGGCACCACAACCACCGCACCACCTCAACCCAATAAATCCACCACACAACCTATCCAACGCCGAAATACCGCAAACCAACAACCCATTTCTCACCATCATACTTAGATTTTAGCTAAAATAACGATGATCATTATTTCATGTTATTCTATTTTATTTGACTTTTTTCTCTAGCTACAATCAAAGAAATTAATAGAGACCAATGAGAGTAAAATGAATGAAACATTATTCTCGAATATGTTTTGATGTAAACATAAAATAAGAACATTTATATGATTTTATTAATTGATTAATTTTAGAAGTTAAATATGACATTGTATACCATAATAGCTGTTGGTTTGAAAAAAAAAACAGCGAGGATATCAAATTTTGAATTTAAATTTCTAGACGAATTTATACTCTTGAAATATTACTTTAATTTGAATCTACTAGTTTCAAGAAGTTTTACATGTTCAAAAGGTAAACTAGTGCAATATTATAAATTGGAAATGAGAGAGTGAAAGAAATCTAATGGCTCATTCGTTTTCCTCGGATAAATCTTCATGCAAAATCATCCAAGAAATTAAATAAATCTAACCAATCAATGAATTGGAAAGAGATTATCTCAAGATTATTACTTTTGCTAGATTGAAAGCCTTCTGATACACTAATTGTTTGTAGTAGTAACTATTATTCCATAAAATTCAAATATCTGTCTATCCAACAAAATGTAACCTCTTTTTAGTATATATTAATTATACTTTTCAAAAATTGGACCGAATTGGTCCTCTTTTAATTAAGTCTTTATTATAAGATTAAAAAAAATTAAAAAATAGAGTAAGATATTTTAGTAATTGTGGCTTTTGGTGTTAGTAGGGTGAAAATACAGGATTATTGAATTAGAAAACGTAATTATATTACTTTGGTGACTAAATTATAATCATTTGATGATTTATGAAATGCATCCAATTTTCTTTCTAGGAATTACTTCCAGCTTCTGAGAGCTGAAGGATTTAATGAAGCGAAAAAAAAAATAAAAACATACAGAAAAAGATGATAATATTTCTTCCATTTCATATTAATTGTCACATTTTCCTTTCATACACTTTCTTATAAAATCACGAAAAAGAAATAACTTTCACTAATTTACCATTAAATCCTTTCAATATAATTAATATTTTTTTACTTTAAAAAATATCTTAAGGATTAAATGGATAAAAGTTCATTAACTAATCCTATTTTGATGTTATACGTTGATATGAGTATTTTGGAATGGACAAATCTAATAACTTTGATAATTAATACTCCTCTGTCACATATTAGTTGGTTCATTTTTATTTTACACGGTATTTAAGAATAAATAAGATGATCAATTTACTAATTTACCCTTTATGTATATTAAAGAACATCAAGATAACTTATGAAAGCATATGCATGGGACATATAAATAGATATATTGAAACTCTTTGAAAAAACAAAACTTTAAAATTTTGAAGTTTATTTAAACTTTTAAAGAGTATTTATTGTAGGAGTAAACTAGAAACTTTTTACCCTCTCCGTTTCATTTTATATGACATTTTTTTCTCTTTGGTCCGTTCGTTAAAAAAAAAAAGTTACATTATTATAATTAGAAAGAATTTGGCTTTGAAATTACTAGTTTACCCATAATGAAATGTTTACAAACACACAAATATCTAAGAATGATTTTAGACTATATATTTTAAAAATCTTTCTTTTTCTTAAATATAGTGTCAAGTCAAACGGTGTAAATATTATTTCAAGTCAAAGAGTGCCACATAAAATGAGACGAATGAATTATTTATTTTTATTTTGATTTGATAAGAAAAAAAGTCATTTGGGACATTTATTTTTAGTAAGTGGACCAATTAATATGGGACGGAAAGAATATGGGATAAATGGAGTAATAAATATTCCAGAATTTAGTGCAAACCATACTAGTACTAGAATAGAAAAGGAGGTTTTCCCGTTCACTTTAGTTGTCATTTATTCCTAAAATAAAATTTTATTTTTATTCCATTCGTTTAATATTAGTTGTCACTTTTTTCTTAAATAGATGTTTATTTTTAATTGCCACATTTGACATATTAAGAAAAATAATTTATTTTATATATTTTACCCTTAGCATTAATTTGTTTATTCCTCAAATCATTTTTCAAGACTCAATACCTAACATTTATTAATAGAGGTAGTGTGTAAAATAATGGATGTGCGAGCACAAGTTTGACAATTAAAATTGGGCAGAGGGAGTAGTTATCACTTTTGACATATAACGATAATCCTCACCCCCACACCGATATTTTACCCTTAATATTAATTACTTATTTCTCAAATCATTTATCAATTAATAAAAATAATATTTAAAATACTTATGTTAATTATTAATTTCATAATGAATGTGTTAAGTTTCAGTGTAACAATTAAAATTAAACAAGGAGAACAATTTTTTCTGGATTTCACTTTGTTTTTCTTTTCTTTTTAATCCTCTCAAAGGATATCTTTATACTTTTCTTTTTAATCCTCTCAAATGATATTTTTATATATTACACAAATTTATTATTTAAGATTGTATAAAAAATATTTTTAAAATTTTATAATAAATTAAAATAAATAAAGCAATTTATTATTTTAAAAAATATAGTTAATTATTGCTATGATTATCAGAATATCACGTTGAAGATGGATATAAAAGAATTAACGTAATAGATTTGAAAATGATGTGAATAGGCATATAGACTGGCAATTGGCCTCTGCTATTCGCAACCAATGAAAAATCGATCACAATTAAATGATAATGTCCTTCACACTAATTCCATGTATAATTTTTTACTATCAATTATTTTTCTTCTAAGTTATATACTTATGTTGGTGGGCCAACTTCGATTAAGGATAATCACGTGCATATTATTTATTGAAATATTATATCAAGTATAAAAATTAAATATTAATTATTATTAATATATATTTAATTTTAATCACTCTTAATATAATTTAAAAAAAAATTACACTTCGCTAAATTTCTACCTCCAGCTTAAAGGTTGTTTCATTGCGAGTTAGGAAGAGAATGATTTATTTATTAAAATTGATATAATTAGTAAATATTATGTTTAATAATATTTAGTAGCTAACATACAAAATTCAGCATGGTTACTAATTTAAAAGCTCATACTGAACATATAAGCTAACGATTTTTTAAAAATAGTCTTTCTATCTTTATAAGGTAGTGATAAGTTTTAGTATTGTTATTTGTATAATTAAAATATGTATAAGACATGAGTCAATTTATATATTATTCTATGTAGATTAGGAGATAAAATAACTAATAAACATGAATTAATAATATATGAAAAATTAAATTTTATGTTACTACATTTGTATAATGAATAAATCACTTGAATTACTAACTTTACATAATTCTAAAAGTTATCTGTAAAATTCACTTAGACACTTCAACACGATCTTGTACCTAAGGTTGAACATAGGTCGGTTTGATTCGATTTTTTAATAAAAAATTATCAAATCAATTTTAGCGGTTTATTAAATTTATGAACCAAATCAAACAAACGTGAAGTCAATTTTTTCGGTTTTGTCTCAAGTAGATTCTTTTGATTTTCGCGATTCTTTCAATTTCCTCAATTTTTTTGCAATTACATAGTAAAAGAGAGTGTAACTGGATTATACAAGTTTTAAATATAAAATATTTTAAAAATAAAAAAATACTAACAAATTAAAAAATAAATACTAACAAATTCAATACATGCAAAACAATAGTACTGCAGTAACAACTACCCCACCAAAATATTGAAAGAAGACTACAAAAAAATTTCATATAGATATCTTACTTTCTACTGCAATGACTAAATTAAGTTATGTGCATTCCAAAATATTTGTACTTAAAGTAAGAGCTAATAAAAAAGATATGAAGTATGAGATTTTATTACCTAGCTATTTTTATTACAAACTCAATTAAAACAATAAAAGTGGAGAATAAGACATATGAGGAGACGAGACTTTAGATTGAAAATTTTTGGCACACAACCATATTGGTCTCAGTTGTTTATCATCCTACCAAAGTTATTGCATTGTATGCCATCGCAGGAGCTACCTCTGATCTGGAGTCAACATCATCAACAAGAAGGCACTGTTGGCTTGGGATAAGGTTTGTACCCCAGATCTGCAGGTGGGCTAAATTTATCAAATATTCAGTTATGAAATAAAGCTGCTATGTCAAAGAATTTTTGAAATTTGGCTTACAAAGGAAATAGTTTGTGAATTCACTCCTATTACATCAAGAATCAAGACTTGATGAATTGGAGGGTACAAAAGCAGGATTACTGGATGTTCGAATAATTATTGAGGCTAGAGAAATAACTGAGCAACTACAGATCTCACCTTCATATCAGAAGAATTTTATTCGACAGGTGTAGTTGTTGCTTATAGGCAATTCGGAGAGGATTTCATGGAAGTACCTGTTACTTTGCAATGCGGCTAGACCCATGGCAAGTTTTGCTTTGTGGTTGCAAATGCGTGAAAAATTGCTTACTCAATGTGCATTATGTCAAGGTACAGCTGAAACAAGAAATCATATTTTGCGGAATGCCCATTTATTGTGCGATATGGACACAACTACTTTAATGAATTCAAATTCCAACGCCTCCACCCGCTACATGGATTGCTCATAAGCACTGGTGTATTAAAAATGCAAAAGAAAATTCTCAGAAGGCGCAGACCTGTAAACTTTTATGTGCCTGAAGTAGTTCATCCCATCTGGACGGAGATAAACCTACGAATATTTGAACATAAAAGTAGAGGATAAAGTTGTTTAAGAAAATTGCTTATACTTGTATTGTGATGGCCCAAGACAACACCAAAGTTGTACTTGTGCAGTTACAGTTTTGATTAGCAGTAGGTTGGCTTTGAAGTTTGAGTTTAGAGATACAAATGAGATAGCTGGCTATAAAGACTATAACTGCTGGTTTTTAATGTCTACTTGGTAATCAATGAAAAGATAGTTGCTAGAAAAATATATATATAGGTACAAATTTGAAATAATATATGTTAAAATTAAAAGCTATAACTAATTTAAAAAATATTTACAAAGTGTATATTTAAGAGGTGCGGGCATGAGGCTAGGATTTTAGTTGTTAGGGGCAGGTGTAAGCCCATAGGCGATGAGACGTAAGCTTCTGGATTCTTTAATTTTTAATATTTACAAATTAATATATAATAGAATAAATATTTTTTAAAGGGATCACAAAAAAATAGTAAAACTATATGAAAGAAAATACAAAAGTAAAAAAATAAGGGGAAGATCATTGCCACGATCCAAAGTCTAGTCGTGATGGCACGTGTCCTAACACATCTAAACAGCTAAGACTTAACATCACTACAAGGGTAAATGTTAAAAAAAAACATGAGTCAGTGAGAAGACAGAAGGTTTAAAATAAGTAACCATTCTAAATACCATTCCCAAAATCTAGAGTCACTATGTATAAGTCCCTATGGAAAAATAATACAAATCTGATAAAGAAATATAAGTCTCGATGTCTCAAAATACTCAAGTAGGATTAAAGACATAAATATAAAGGAGTCCTTAGAGTCTATCAGATGATAACACAACTATCTTGAATGTGCCAAAATTCAAGCCTCAAATTCCAATCTGAAAGACAAATTAGATTCCACATCTACTACACAAAGTGTTGAAAAAAGTAAGGTGACTACAAAAAATACAATAGGCACTCAGCAAGTATCCCTAGCTGGCCCTAAATCATAGTGATAATGAGCTTCAGCTACTTTGACAACCAACCGCAATCCTCCCATAACTACAACCTGCAAACAAACAATATACCTAACAACTTATAATAACAGATACATGGCGAAAGGGAATACCAACAATAAATCCAAATACTCAGCAAAATCCAACAAAAATGATCAAAAATAAATTAATGAACCATTATAATAAAATCTTACAGAATATCATCACGAATAAGATATCAACACCGCCTTATGAGGCATCTCAATGGATAAAGAGTCAAAATCAATGAATAACTAAGATTCGGACCAATCTCAAGTACAAAAATCTCACCCTTGACCTATCCAAGTACAAGCCTCCCTTCTCAATTCAATTTACAACTTGTGGAAATATCCTATTAGTCATACTACCAACTTGTGGAAGGAGCCCATCAACACCTATATCAGTCCCCAGCATACACCTTGGTAGTTGAGAGATAGCCTCGTGGAATGGATTCTAAAAGAAATAGGCCAAGGAAAAGTGACATCGCTCAAGTTTAATATCCAGTTCAGTTCCTACACTCAAGTCCGCCCGCAATATGTAGTGTATATCTTAAGAACCGTAAAATGAACTCGTGGGATTGATTTTGAAATGTCTAGACCAAATACACATATTATTTTATAACCAGTTCTTACTCATCACATCTCTATCATTACTATAAGATCAACACAAGCCCATCAAGGTGCAGACCTCCCTTCTCGAGTCAAACCACAACTTATGGGAGAATTCAATTTGTTATGCCACTAACTCATATGCGGAAGCCTTTACACACTTATCAATTTTCAATGCACAAGTCCACCCAAGATGAAAAAAAATATATTCTGGGTACTAGATGATGAACCCATCATATGGATTCTAAAAAAATAGGCTGAGCTAAAGATTAACCACACCAAATCACAACTGTAAGTATCAATTTATCACGAATCGTAATCAATCTGTCTATCTCAATTCATTATCAAAATTAACGTTCCTCAATCTGTTTATCACAATCAGAAGGATTTTATTATTTTAATTTAACGAGGATATAAAAAAAATCTCATCTCATTAGGATCGTGTAACAAGTCCAATAATCTCATCAACTAGCATCGCAAGCCCATACTGTCATCCAACAACAAGTAAAGGGGTAATTTAACATGAGATAAAGTAATGATAGACAAATAATATATTAATTATTATCAACAAGTATGAAATCAACCATGAATGTCAAACAATAAAGTACAATATAATGCAATACAATGTCAAACAACATGATGCATATCTATTCTACGATACACATTCGCTACTCACATGGCTAACCAGGACCCATGAGAAACTCCCAAGGTCCATGTATTCGACAGAAACTATTTCTCTTCAAACCATAATTATATCAAATTTCACTTGTCAAAACTATTTTTCTTCGAGTCTTACTATCATATCGCGGTGCGTAGAGCTTATAATGGCCCCGCAGGTCAATTTTGGAATTTTTCATAAAAATTATTGTTTTACTCTTTTCAAGAGTTGTCCTAAGTCATAATTATTCAGTTTATGGGATTGATTATTAAATCGGAGCTAAAGTTGTGATCTTTGTAAACTTTTCAGTTTTTGAAAGCCTTTGTATTGAAATAGGTGGCTTTAGACCTTATTTGGAGTGCGAGTCTTGGAATGAACTCTGTCAGTTCCATCAGCTTCGAAATATTAAAATTAGTCTAGGAGGACCTTCGTTTTCACTTTTAGACCTTTTGTTTTGATTTTAGATTATTTGACAGAATAACGTTGAGTTTTACGAACAAAGCTTAACTTTGGTCATTTGATCATTGAACGTTCGTATTCGAATTCTTTAATTCCGGTGGATTCAGGAGGTCATTTTTGAGCTAGGAAAAGGTTTGTAATATTTTTTAAAAGTCCCGAAAGAAATTTTGTCTTTTTGAGGAAATTTTTTATTCCTAGTAACCTTGATGATTATAGGATTAAGGACACCTCAATTTTATTTTTTGATTATTCTGTTGAGTTCAAAACATCAAATTTATTAGGGTAGCATATATGGATTGTCTACATGGGGTTATGAATGAATCTAGAGGTTCTATCGAAGAATAATTTTCATGAGTTATTATTGTCATAATTCAGTTCGGTGCAATATTATTTTATTCTCCACGAACGTGGTCCGGTCATTGTGAACACAGAGAAAACCTTATTTTATTCACCCTGAACGCGGTAAGGTCACCGCGCATGCGGTTGGTGTTTCTTCGTAGGATACCGCGAACACGAAGAGGATTTTGGAACCCTGAATTATTTTACTCATCGCGTTGCAGTGAATAATCGTCGTTCACAAACTCAGTTCTCTATTTCCTATATTTTTGACTTTGGGAGCTCACTTAGGATATTTTTAAGGATAGTTTTCAAGGTGAATCACTCGGGTAATTTCCTAAAATGCTAACTCTTCTATTACCCACTAATAGTTCCTTAATTGTAACATGTATTGGTAATTTCAAGGCATAAAAACTGAGAATTTTGAGAAAAACCTTGGTATTATATTTTTCACTTTTGAGGGTCAACTACTACTCCAATTTTGATGAAATTTCATACTTATGATCCTTGAAATATGAAAAAATTATTTTTCAACAAAAATTTCTAAAAATCCATTGACCCTCGATTTCTACTTTTTGGGGTCAATTTTGAACTCGAACTATAAAATGTCAATATGGGTACAAAACCTTGTGTTTTCTCATATATAACTCATATTTGATTAGATTTTATAAAATCGAGCACCGACATGAAGGAAAGACCCCGATTTGATTGAGTTTTCTTTATCTAAGGCTAGTGGAGGCTTGGCCCTTTTCAAAGCTTTGTAGAGTCCTTGCTATGTGGTATCTAGTCATAATTTGGGGTGTCCGTGTGGGTGAGGTAATCAATGCTCACCTGGACACTAGAGTCAACCATTTTGGGTTAAAAATCATAAAACAAAAATGGGTAAAAATTATATACTTAGTTTCTCTATTGAGTGAGGATGGATAAGCCCTTGTAGTGCCCGAGATGTTATTTTATATTTCATTGGTTCCTTACGTGAAATGGTGCCCATGAGAGGCCTTGGTTGAACCATTGTGTAACTATATTTGATTGTTGATTATGTGTGTGTGGGCTTTATTTCCCATCATTCCATGATATGGTTGATGGATTGCCCGTGTGAGAGCTTGCTAATTTGTTCATTATTGTAGTGCAATATTACCTCTTACTTTCAATAATTCTAATATTATTAGATTTTGGTAGTCGAATCTAGATTATGAGTTGTTGATGATTATATAGTACCGATCTTACCAACCAAGGGTTGAGGTGACGAGTTTACTCCATCTTTCCGATTGAGCCAAATGTGATTGAATTATATAGGTCTTTTTAGTGTATTTGATGTGACCAATAACCCGATTTTTTAGCTGAGACTGAGGTGATAGGTAGTCCATGGACTAGCTAGCCCTCATAGGTCCTGAACGCTCCAGATAGTGGCATGTGTATACTGTGAGTTGATTATTATTGTTATTCTAATTTGTATGTTCCTAGTGATTAAAATGAAAAGTGTTTGAAAGTGATGAAAAGTGAACGGAAATTAATTTATTAAGGATGTTAGATGAATTGATAGTTCTGTATAAGATTGGTAATGGTATTGGTCTAAATATCTCAGAATTTATTCTTCTAGTTCGTTTCTCGGTGACGTTGGATGTACCCTTCCTACCGCGGCTGGAATTTTGAGGTAGGGACTGATATGGGTTCTAGACTTGGTTATTTTTCCATGAGTTCGACTCTCAATTGCATCAGATGTACCCTTTATACCGTAATTGGACTTATGAAGTAGAAACTAACAAGGTCTTATAGACTCCGCCTATAAGGCCATAACACATCGAGTGGGGTTTACCCCATGAGTGTTAAGATGGAGTTGGGGAGGGAGAATTGCCTCTGAAGGGGATAAGTAAGAGTTCAAGGCATGAAGTTACCAAGAACTCGATTAATCGATCCCAGCAAGTCATAAATGACTTGGGGAAACCTTCACTACAATCTAAAGCACATAGTGATCAAGGAAAACACAAATAATTACGAGAGCCATTACAACATCCACCACTAAGAATCTTTCATCTTCGAAAGACAAGAAGAAGGAGATACCTGAAGACTCGAAAAAGTATGGATACTAGGCTCGCTTATCCCTCTGTATCTCCCAAGTGACTCTCCAACTAAACGATGAGCCCAACAAACTCTCACAACAAGGATATCTCTGTATCTGATCCGCCTCATATCTCTGTCAATAATAGCCTCAAGCTGCTCCACATAAGATAATCGATCATCTATTCGAACCGACTCTGAATGAAGCACATGAGAGGGATCTGGTACACAATGATGGAGCATCGAAACATGAAACATTAGATGTACTGCTAACAACTCAGGAGGTAAAGCAAATCTGTACGCGACCTCACTGATCCACTCCATGATCTCATAAGGTAAAATGAACCGAGGGCTAAGCTTGCCCCTCCATTCGAACCTCATAACGCCCTTCATGGGAGAAACTTTCAAGAAGACCATATCCCCAATACCAAACTCTAGCGGACGATGCCTGTGATCTGTATAACTCTTTCGTCGACTCTAAGCTGACCGTAACCTATCTTGAATAACCTAAACTCTTTCTGTAGTATCACGAATCAAATCAGTAGACTGAGGAAAGATCTTGACACTGCTGTACCAACCAATCAGTGAATGACATCATCTACCATATGGATGCTAGAGTGGTAGCTATTATTATATGAAAACTAAGCCAAAGGAAGATGTTAATCCCAACTACCGCCAAAATAAAATACACAAGCACGAAGCATATCCTGTAGTACTTGAATAGTCCACTCTAATTGCCAATTTTTCTGAGGATGGAAAGAAGTACTCAAAGCCACCTTGGTACCCATCTCCCGCTGTACATTCCTCAAGAAGCGAGAATTGAACTGAGTACCTCAATTGGAAATAATACTCACAAGAACTCCATGAAGACGAACAACCTCTCTAACATACAATATCGTATGACGCTCTGTATCCCAAGATGAAGCAGTTAATAGAAAGTGGGCAGACTTAGTCAGCCGATCAATAATAACCCAAATATAATTGTGACTACTAGAGTACGGGGAAACCCAGATATGAAATCCGTAGTGATAATATCCCATTTCCACTAGGGAGTGGGAAGTCTATAAATCTCACCACTTGGCTTACGGTACTCGAAATTTTCTTGCTGGCAATTCAAACATTAAGAAACAAACCTCAGGACACTAGATTTCAAACTGCGTCACCAATAGCGCTGTGTCAGATTTTTGCAATCTTTGATATGCTCGGATGTAAAGAATACTTGGTATAATAGGGCCTCACAAAGAACAGTTTGGATCAGATCTCTAACTCTGGGAACGAAGATGCAACTACCCATCCACAACACACCATCAGAATTTACAAAAGCACCACTAAACTCGCCTCTCAATGCCAATTCTCGAATA
>JBDJHY010186343.1:0-11406 GCA_039654485.1 Withania somnifera
CCTCAAAATGAAAATCGAGCTTGTTTGAGCAAAATGACCCCTAAAACCAAGAAATACTGAATTCTCACTAATCCACCAAGGTACTCAAAATAACACCGAGAACTCCAAAAAACACATTGATACTTTTACTAGCCTAAATTCATCATTTCGGAGCTAATGGAAGCATCTGAATTCTATTCCGACACTCCGAACATCGAAAGATCTCCCTAGCTCCAAATTAAGCCTTAAATGAACTGAAAAACCATAATTTAGCACAAAATCAAAACAAAAACCCTGAAACATAAACTTAAGGTCCACCTAGACTTTGTTCGGTATTTCAGAGCTTACAGAACTGTTGAAATTTAATTTTAAGCTCGTCTTGGAGGAAAGTTGACTAAAGTCGATGAGTACTTAATTTTAAGCTCTAAAATAGTCAAAGTGAGATAAATCTCAACCGAGCCTCCAGGGAACCAAACTACCGGTCCCAAAAAGTCATAAATAACTTAGGAAAGCTACTGTAAAGATATGCAAAACATCGTGTACTTCTCATAAATGACCGCAAGGGTCATTATAACATTCACTAGTAAAAAGGACTTTTACTAGCCTAAATCACCATTCTGGAGCTGATGGAAGCATCCTAATTCGATTCCAACACTTCAAACATTAAAAGCCCACCCAAGCTCCAAAGTAAACCTTAAATGAATTGAAAACAACAATTTAGCATAAACTCAAAATGAAAATCCCAAAACACGAACTTAAGGTCCTTTTAGACTTTGTTAGGCATTTTGGAGCTAACGAAACTGTCGAAATTTAATTTGAACTCGTCTTTAAGGAAAATTAACTAAGTCAATGAGTACTTAGTTTTAAGCTCTAAAATAGGCAAAGTGAGAGAAATCTCAAACCAACTGCCATGGAACTGGACTACAGGTTGCAACAAGTCATAAATGACTTGGGGCAGCTACTGGAAAATCTAGAATGCAAACCTTCTCATAATTCTTGTAAATGACTGTGAGGGTCATTACGGTTACTTGTAGTCCGACATTCACCATGGACTTTACTATGTATGTATTTATTTTTATTTTGTTGAGGATGGAAGACATTTGAGGCCTTTTGATGTATCAGAATTGTATTTATCTTATTAGTGGCTTGTGCATTGTGATTCTGGATTTTGGGAGGTTGATTAGTTGGATTTTCATTTTGTATCTTTTATGTATTCTTAATGACACATTATTTTATACACTTATCCTTTATCGATGTTTTTAGACTTACTTATTCGGGTGGGTTAAGATTGGTACCATTACGACTGTATTTTTTGGTCGTGGAAAATTCTAAGTTAGAATGTGACTAACAGTACCTAATTCAATTCCAAATTGAATATCATGGTTCTTTTAACAATAATTTATTTATATACTACATATATTTAGATATTAAATATATATCATATATATTATTTCAATCAAGATATATAATTTAACTTTTTATTTTAAATAGAGAACTCTAATTTATTCACAATATTAATTATATTCTCTGTACTAGGAAAAATACAATAATATTTTATTTTGAATAATAATTTATTTATTTATTAATTAAATTCTTTAATTTAATTATCAAATAATAAAATTATTAATCCATTAATAAAAATCGGAATACTTGTCAGTCCGTGACCCCATAGGTTCAATATTAATTTGGTAGTTAATTTATCATATCAATATCTAATCAATATTGACGTCTAACAACACTCTGCAATGACCGGGTAGTATGAAGTATATAATTTACTCTCAAGAGCTTGTAGAAGAATAATGTAGTATCTTCCTCTATCCTTATAGCTTCAGATCACCCTAGGATATAGTTTAACTTTCAAATCCCAGTAGGTGATTAATTATGTGTCAATATCAGATTATAATTGACTATGAATGATCCAAGATATAACTGCGTAGCCAAAGTCTTGATTAGTCATTATAATTCATAAAACATAAATCTTAAACTCATTACAAAGAGTTGACAGATTTCATCTTGCATCGATCATCAATTCTACAAGCATTTAATGATACCAAATATTCTTTCAACCTTTACCATATGGACATGGGTATCCAGAACCAAATTATAATAAATAACTTGTTAATTACTCTAATGATCTTAGGTCAAAGAAAATTTATGTCACATTTTTCAAGATAATATCCGAATGACACTTTATTATAATTTTAACCATTAGGAATTATCCAGCGAGTCTGTTCAATGATCATATCTCAATATGTATTATCTATGTATATTTAGTTAATGATATTAACTAATCTTTATCTTATAAATACCACCGTATACATATTGATCTAACCGAATAACTAATGTCCTAATTAATAATTCTACAATCAAGACTAGTTCCAAAACTTAATCAAAGACCTTATCATATTAATCAAGCAATTTGATATAACTATTAAAACAAATATTAGATGTCATACATATTTTTATCAAATATTATTTATATAAATATGTTCAAATTATCACATGTGAGATTGGATCCACGACATATCATATATATCCCTAATAGTTTGATATTCATTGTGGTTATATGTTTCTAACATTCATTTTAGAAATTTCCCACCATTTTCCTTTTAATTTCATCGAGTATTTGTGAATTTAAATTTAACTTTTGGAAATTTTTTCAAATATATAGAAAGGGAAATTCAAACTATATTTTAAAAAAAAAAATTATATTTAGGTCTCTTATGTTATGGGTAAAAAAATTTAAGAAATTTTGTAGTTTTGTTTGAATGAAATTTTTCGTAGCAATATGAGTATCACTAGAGTCATATTTACTTGTCGATCATATGTTTGATAGAGTGAGAGTGTTCTAAGGCCTTCAAAAGGAAAAGGACATATGCTGAACTGTTGGTGGCTTGTAATTTTGCATCGAGATAGGATATGATTTTACTTTCTTGAAACTTAGCTTGGGTAGGAGTTTATCGTGTAAAGCATGTTATGGATTGGGAAATTTATCAAGTAACATAGTTAATCGATATTATTTTGATAATGTGATGATTGTATAGGGGATCATGTTGGAATTCTACTATTGTGGTGCCCGTGTGGCAGCTTGTGTGGACTATTGGATTGAAAAATTAAGAGATTGACCTACATATCATAATTTGGGTTCTTTTAAACTTGTTTATATGTATGGGTTGATTCATAGTGCTTGAATTGATATGGAAGGTAAGGTAGTGTGGCTTACAAACAAGTATAAAGGGTTTTACTGACGTGAGGCTTATAGCTGATATTGAATTGAGAACTTTTCTATTTGGACGTTTGTTGCATATGCATTCATATTATTAATGTAATCATATATAAACATTTATTATCATGGATGGAAACAAATTTTTATAATAAATAAGACGAGGATTTGTTGAATGTTTTTAATCTATAAAGAAAGGATGATTATGGTACATATCGACCTTAAAGAGAGGTTGATGCCTGGTATACGATTTAGTTCAGAGGTATATGAATTTCATGGATCCCTCATGAATTTAAACTCATAGCATATCACTATACCAGAGTGTATATTGATATTCATACAATATCATTGCATTACATTGCCTTTTATACTATTGCTTTAGTATTTCTTGTATTGTGATATTATTGAACTGTCGGTATCATCCATCTATATATGTTTTAAATTACATTCTTTACTCATTATAGTAACTGCTAAGTTTGGTCGATTTATGATGCCTACCGAGTACTAGTGGTTGTATTCACCCTACTCTTTTACATCCTTTCGATGTAGATTTTGGCACTTGTCATACTTGTAATCAGTAATACAATGGTGAACAGTGAACTTGGGACTTAGCGGTGAGCTTAACATGCTAAGATTTGCCTGATCTTTTTGTTATTTTAAGTTACTGTTATTTACTATCCGACAATAATGTATCAAAATATTATTCATATTCTTTTGTTTATTTTATTGGCTCTTATCCACATGTGGTGAGATATTGTGTTTTTATTTATATTTTCTTAAATTATAGTTGTTATATTATTATTTATTTAGGCTTACTACTGGTTGATAGGTATGGGAAAGTTCCATCACAATTTGAACATTTCAACCATGATAGAAGAAAAATTCACTGATTTTGTCACAACTTAAAACCGATTGTGATTGGCATCCACACAAAATTCTCTTGGAGGGTAAATCAACAAATCCAAAGTTACTCATTTAACAAAATATAATAAAAGGAAAATCTAAATCTAGCAGTAAAATGATAAGTGAAAAATCAATAATAAAATATCTATGACAACTCTATCCAAAACCCAAAGTCATTACCACAAGAACATCTAACCAACAAGTCTATGATTATCAAATAAAATTAAAAAGAAAATCTATGTTGGTAAGCAATAGACAAGGAGAAACTCTAGAAGATTCATGGCTAAGCAGAAAGTTGGAGCTTAACCTTGGATTGAATCAATGTTGCATGCTAGAGATAAGGTTTAGTCAAAGTCTCTGGAAAACCTTTTGTACTCAATAAAAAAAGTGAAGGTAGTACAAAAGAACATCTACTAATAGGTATTATAGACCGACCCCAATTATGAATAAGTATCCACTAAATAATAATGTTATGTCTAACTACAACACGTAGAATCCAACAAATAATACAACTCACAAACCAATTAATCAATTTCAAGTAACATGTTTTCAAGTTCAAATTCAACAACAAGTGTATAACACAAATCAAACAACTATCAATAAGTCAACCAAAAGAACTCAAGTCTCATCACAACATTTTGGGGACTCGTTTATAATTTTAGGTAACTTTTCAATAATTTCTTTATATTATAATTATTGTGTACACATATGCTAATAGGTCTTAATTTTTCCAACTAGTCATGACCTGCATAGAACACACCAGGGTGTACGCACCATGCTGAAGTTTCATCCAGTTGCATAATGTCTAATTAGAACCATTTTCCATCGGCCTAGAATAATAAGTACAATTTTAGTATTCCCACTTTTAATTCTTTTATGAATTCATCTTCTATGTTTTGAACCTTCTTAAAAGATATACCACAAGCCTTCATTATTCAAGACAACTTTTCGTTCATTTCAGTATTACAGGACCCTTAATTTTCAATGCATAAGGATCAACACAACAAAAATATCAACAACTCAGTTAAACAACCTAAACAAGTATGAAGAGAGACCACACATAATCATTCAATGAATACTAGTCACTAGAAGAGTCTATCTAACTTTATAATTATAACATATTCCAAAGTTATAAATGGAGAGATCACAAGTAATGAAGAAACTTTTTCCCTCTTTGATAAATTTTGCAAAGCTTGGTCCTTTTGGGATATTACCAAAAATAAAATATAATACTTCAATAAAAAAATAAACATAAGCCGGGGTGGATTCAATCCCACCAATTTCACTCCAGTAACTTAGCTTTCAAGCTTAATTTGAAGTTTTTCTACAATCATCCCTTTCTATTTCACCAATAACCAAGCTTCGAAGGATTAATTTTATGCTTAAACAACAAAAATATCAATATAAACACAATTTAAGGTGAAGTTCCACTCACCCATATTATATACCTCAATTCCCAAACACAGGGTTCTATTCATGGACTTTCTACCATAAACACACCCAAGGTTTTCCAAAATTTAAAGATTAAACAAGATCAAGAACATTAGGAGGTTTAACTTTATGAAGAAATTCACCCCCAAGAGTAATGAAAATTTACCTAATATGCTATGTTTTTATCAATTTGAGTTTATAAAGGTAAACTCTAAAATTACACTTAAAACTAAAATCAATGCGCGACATCAATTGCGTCAGGATGCTCGCTTTGGTGGACTGCTGCCAAATGTGGTGGTCTAGAAATTCCCTAAATCAATGAGCTCGTCTCCACAATTTTTTTTTCTTAATTTACAATACAAATTTTATTTATAGACATCAAAATTTAAGCCTATCATGGTAAATATCATGAACATAGTTTTTTCCACACGAAGAACTCAATAAGTACTATGGAAATCTATTCTCGTCTAGCATACAAAATCATACACTAATCACAACAAATTGATACCCCAAAATCATTACTGCTCTTAAAGATATCATAACTAAAACTTTATCCAAGCCTATTCCACCCTAAGATTTTCTAACTCTCATCTTTGGGCCTATGAGCTATGAAGCTTAAGCCCTAAACCACTACATAACGACAGAACTGGTCATTAAAAATTTATACTATAAACTATTTTTTTAACACATGAACTCCTGATATTTAGAACTTTTAAATTAATTAAAATTTTGCTTATATAAATCTTTCCTCATTCAAACTATATAAAAAGTTTTAATATTTTAAAATAAGTTAAATATTATTAACTAATAGAAATTATTTCTTTATTAAACTAACTAATTTCATAAAAAAATTCTAGAATATAACATATATATAAAAAAGATTAAAGAGTCTAAATTCATTTTATTTTTTAATTATACCAATCAACAAAAGGAAAGAAAATAGAGAAACATAACATATTGTAAGTTGTCTCCGTTAATCGTTTGCTTTTTATCACAACCCCAAAATCGAGTTGTGATGGCGCCTACATATCACATGTTGATAACGCTCAAATTACACTTCCCTCTGAAGTATAAGTGATCATTGTCAAAATATAGAACCCAACTAGGTTAGGGTTGATCCTATAGGAAATATGGTATGGCGTATATGCCCCTTAACAGTAGCTAACAGTTTGTGGTTCTTTCTAGTTATGAACGGAAAATAAAAAGGGGAGTTAATTGTATCATAATATTTGTTGTTAATGCTTGGGATTATCGATTTACTTAAGTGTATCGTTGACCTAGGTTCATGTTCACTAGGTCTCAACCAACCTTTGGATTCTAATCTTTATACGGTTGCACAATCTTCCCTAAATATAGAGTTATGTATAAATCTAATGATATTTACTTAAGTGTTTTTCAACCTTTAATACTAAGAAAATATCTTTTACACCGGGTTAGGGCTGTGATAACATTGTATTTATCATGGTCACTCATAAAGATTAATCTTGCAACAGCAACAACTGTTAGACGAGGGTTAACGCCTCGAATCTCTTAGCATAATCTTAACTCCTAATTTCAACCACAGGGTTAGTGCTAAATAAACGTAGGCGTGTTCTGGTGTTTGCAATCACTAAAATTCATTTATTACGTAAATATTATGTTCATACATTGGAATAGATGCAACAACTATATGTAGATTACAATCCTAGCACAGTTTAACCCATGATTCCCACAACCCTAGGATTGGGTTTTACCCACCATTGAGATCATCCAAAAATAATGAAATTGTAAAGTAATCAATAATATAGCGCAAAGTTAAACGTCCAATTGATTGTAGAATAATGATCAAAGAATTAAACACTTGTGTTCTTGAAAGAATATGAGAATCAAACCCTTAAAACCATACATCTCTCTAAATATTTCTCTCTCTAAAATATATGTAAGTAGTTCTCCTTTAAAACTATGCTAATTCCTCTTTTTATAGAGTATGGATGTAAGTGCAATAACATAAACTTGAAATGGGCCTTCGTTTAGTTTGGGCAAGACCTCAGACAAATTGCCCGATGATAGAAGGATCATATGGTCTTTCGTCTGTCACCTCGTGTATCCAGTGAGCTTTGCACAAGACAGCCTTTGGGTGAGCCGTCTCCCAATAGACAGAATGTCTGTTGGGACCACCTGGTTCTTGTTACTCAACCAGTAAAGCATCAGATAGGAGGCCCTATTAGGCGAGTCGTTTGCCTTTAGATGGTCTATTTATTCCATCACCTGTTTGGGTTATTTTAGCGAGTGTTATTCTCGTTGGGTGGCTGGGTTAGATGATTTGTCTGGTTATAGGTGAAACGTCTCTTACTTAATAAATGAATTAAAACACACTGTTATCACTCAAGAACATGCTCTATATTTTGGGTTTAAAGTGCATAATGTGACGTAAATATTGTCACATCAACATCCTCAACCTAAAACATTTGCTTGTGTTCGAACAATAACAGAACCAGTACATATCAAACACTTAAAATACCCCTGGTAAGTAATTTATCTCAGCATAGTCATTCATTGGGCATCATATCATATGGATGACTTCATATATTCACACACTGCAACTTTTCTGAGTTACACATTGAAAGAACTATCACAAGGCTTATATCCCCTAGACTACAATATTAACTTATTCACAATTTATCATAGTATCAATAATAAATTCCCATACACAATGAGATTTTATTTTACATTAGGACTGCAAAAGTACCTCAGTACACTCAGAAAGAAATCAAATTGTATACACAATATCGATAGGATTGCCCTTATCAAATACTACTTAGTGTTCAGTAAGATGACTTGAATCACATCAGGACTTTGTTCGGCTTATAATGTTAGTTTGAGTGCTGGTAGGGCATGATTTGGGAACTTGGTGACTAACTTAATTTGTTTCATTACTCTGCTTTCCCTCGTTTTTCATTTTTCCTTTACAATCTCCCTTTCCTTAACACTTGACCTCGAGTCCCTTTATTGTACAACATGAAATCCTCCCCTTTTCTCTCTTTTTCTTTACTTTTCATGATTTGTCTTTTGGTTGTTTTCCCAACACTAATGACTACATTTCTTTTGTAAGAGATATTTTCAAGGTAGCCACCCTCAACCTAAAGTCAAACTTAGGTTTAAGACATATTACTCACTACCAAATCAGGGCCAAGATAGACTGATTACCACGTGTTATTTTGTGTTTTTTTCTACCTAGCCACCTCAGAATTGGGTTACAATGCCCACGTCTATGTTCATAATATCCAATAGGGAATTAAGGCCACAAAAAGGCCTTTCCTTTTTATTCTTTACTTTTCGAAAGTACTTAAACAACTGGTTTTAGCAGGTAAAAAGAGGTTCAGCTTGGAAACTCAGTAATTGGGTTGTGACTCTTTTTAAGGCTTTAGTAACTTATCAAAGAAGGTAAGGATAATTTTCATATCATCCTACTTTCAACTTAGTTACAATTTGAACCGGGCAAGTTCTAGATATCATATACACAAAAACTTACACAAAATTACTCTCCTACACTTGCAAGTATATACTCATTTGAATTCAAACTCGTTAATAAGATGGTGTAGGGAAATACAAATACAATTAGTAGTAACACCCTTATTTTACCACAGTAGTAGACTAACATACAATCAACACTTGATCGAAACAAATAAAATAACTGAATGTCGAAATTGCTTATATACATAGGTATTGATTTTTAATGAGTACATTAGGAAATAAAAATTAATACATCAGAATAAATAATTAAAAATACATCAAAATAAACCTAACATGCCAGTTTTCCTAGATTGCATGCCTGAGGGAAAATATTCTGGCAATAAAAACCCTCAGATGTAACAAAAACAAAAACAAGGTACACCTCTTCCCATACACAAATGGTGCATTGTCCCCAATGCACGACTGATAAATGTGCTATAAAATGGAGAGAGAAAGTGTACCATAAAATTACGTCCTAGGCTGCATCCTCTGTCTCAGTAGCAACCTTAGATGGTTTTTCGGTCTCAATGCCCGCTGCTCTCCTCGGCTCCTTAGTAGTAGGAGGTGCCTTGATGACGTTTTCAGACTCAGCCGATATTATGCTAGTAGAAGCACTCACCGCTTGTGCTCGTCGTTGATCCTCATCGAGCATAAAATTTTTTTTAGATGCCAGCAATGCTTCTTCTAAATCATCTTCCTCATGGCGGCTACTCCTCTTCCTCTTTCTTTTCTTCTTATTCTTTTTACCAGACTCTTCCTAGTCCTTACAACATGCTATCACAACTTTCCCTTTTGATTGCATCTCTTCCAAACTTAATATCCGGTCCTCATTATCAGATTCTATTGGATCTACCGGTGTTGGGACAATTTGATGGTGACCCTGCTGTAAGGCAGTAACATTAGTATGCAACTGCTCATGCTCAACCTAAAATCTAGCCCATTTAGATGGGCTCATAAGATGAAGACTCTCATTCATGTGCTCCTCTATATTGTTAATTCTAGCTTGCATCGTGTCCTATGACTAAAAAATTATCTTGATTTTATGATTCATTAGTAGTTCTACCTCTACTAATAACACCTTTTATTGATTCTCATTTTATTTCACCCTTTTAACGAGTCTCCAAAGTTGGCTAGGGTAAAATTGAACATAGATGGTGGTGGACGATCGACGGACTGACTGGGGGGCAGGCCTTGTGGTCCTGAGGCACTAGAATCCCTGTGAGCAGTAGGTACAAAAGTTGCATTTGTAGATTTTGTGCCACTCTGATCTTTGATTAACCTCTCTACATCATAGGTCTTAGGGGCATTAGTACCTAGATCGATGCTTGGTAAAATAGGTACCTTGGCCTACTGACAAAGCTCAAAAATTAGGCAAGGATATGAATAGGCTGTAGATTCGTGCATAGCATGCATTTAGAGTACATTAGCTATTAGACAACCAAAGTTTAATTTATACTCGGAGATGAGACAGGCAACCAACACTGCATATGTATCTGTTAATTTGTTAGCTCGTGTTGGTTTAATCCTCATCTGAGCCACAACCCACCAGAACTTAGCAATGGAACTTAGTGATGCAGTCTAGATTGGGAGGCGTGGATTACGTAACCAAGCTAGATCAACATCCATCAGTACCAGAGCAAACCAGCCTCACTAGGTCTTACGATTTGCGTATCTATAGACATAGTTGGGATTGTCAGCTGGAGCAGTATAATCAGGACCGAATAGGAATCGGTTTATGGTTTCTTCCAATATGTTGATGGACACTTGTCAAATAGTAATAGTAACCTAGTCTCTAACTCTAAAATTTTCTGGCCTTTTAGAGTGATTTGCCGTAGCTTTGCTTTGTAGTTCTCACGAACTATAGTTGGATAGTATTGGCTAGGTAGTTTTTTCATCCACTCGAGCTGGTAAAATTTGAAGACTCTCTCAATTTTTGGATAATCAGTTAAGTGGTCTGTAACAATCTGGAATTCTATATTCCACCGAAACTGGCCTTTAGCATTTGTGAACAACCCTCAACAAATATTTTATCTAAACTACGCAAGGCCCATTGAGACTCATTTTGAAACTCTGAATTTTTTCTCTTTATCACTTGATATATTTCTCCATGTTGGTGAGCATCGAGAGTTTTTACTAATACAGGTTTGGCACTCTATACGCTGTTGCTACTATTGCTGCTTACCTTAGATGAACTTCGAGACTCATCCTTGGGCTAAACATCAGACGAGGAAGTCGATACCTGAGATGGTTTGGAAAGTGTGTGGGCTTAGAGAGTTTGACGGCGGGTCACCCGCTGTTCAAGGCTAGAATCCTCTTCTCTTAGTCCTCGGGTGACACTGCCGTATTGGACGCTACTTTTGTGCTGTGGTTATATTAGA
>JBDJHY010186362.1:0-11958 GCA_039654485.1 Withania somnifera
CTAATTCATTCCTTACCTATTAAAGGCCATCCCTATATGGTGTATTGTGATGCTATTGGGTAAGGTTGCATTCTAATGTAGTTGGGGTCATGTTATAGCTTATTTGTTAAGGTATCTGAAGGATCACAAGTGCAACTACCCTACCCATGACTTAGAGTTGGTGGCAGTGGTTTTCATGCTTATGATCTAGAGGCACTATCTGTATGACATCCATTGTGAGATTTATACTAGTCACTGTAGCTTGCAGTATATCCTAAGCCAAAGGGATCTTAACCCAGAGGCACCATAAATGGGTTGAGCTCCTGAAGGACTTTGATTTGAGTATCCATTATCCCCTTGGCAAGGATAATGTGGTTGCAGATGCCTTAAGCTGAAAAACGGTAAGTATGGGTAGCCTAACTTTTATTTCCATTTCTGAGAGGCCATTGGTTTGGGATATTCAGTCCTTGTCAAATATGATGGTTAGATTCAATACTTTAACACCAGAGAGGATGGTTTCCCATTTAAGTTCTTTCTTATTTGATCTGATTCGACAGTGCCAGTACGAGGATCTTTATCTAGCTTAGATAAGAAAGGGGGTTTTAAGGGGTGATTTCAGTTGGTCCACGTTAGACTGTGAAGTTGTGTTATGGGTTGATGGTCTATTAAACGTTTTAAGAGTTGGTGACTTTTTTAAAATTTTGTTGCATGAGGCTCATTGATCAAGATATTCTATCCATATGTGTATCGCGAGGATGCATTATAATTTGAGGCAATATTACTGTTGCGGGGCATAAGGAGTGCTATAGCATCCTTTGTGCCTTGGTGTTTGACCTATCAGCAGGAAAAGTTCAACCACTAAAGACTGGGAAGTGAGCTTTAAAGGCTCCATATTCCTAAATGGAAGTGGGATCGGATTACTATGGACTTTATTTCAGGCCTTTCCTGCACATCTAGGGGCTATGATTGTATATGGGTTGTGGATGATTGACCAAGTCAGCTCACTTCCTATCAATAAACTCTTCTTGAGGTATGGACAGGCTAGCTAAGTTGTATGCCTCCGAGGTGATTAGGCTTTATAGGGTACCAGTTTCTATTATATCTAACCGAGGCACTCAGTTTACAAGCGTTGTTTTTAAAGTCAATTCATAGAGATATGGGTACTAAGGTCTCCTTGAGTATATTATTTCGACCTCAGACAGATGGGTAGTCTAAGAGGACTATGCAGGTACTTCAAGATATGTTGCGGGCCTGTGACTTTGATTTTGGTGGTAGATAAGATAGATATTTTGTTTTGCAGAGTTTTCATATAACAATATTTATCATTCCACCATTCAACTTGCACCATTGGAGGCCTTATATAGTAGGCATTGCAAATTGCATCTTGGTTGGTTTTGTGGTGGAGAGCTTCGACCCTGGAGATTTGATTGTCTTTGTGATATGAGGGACAAGGTAAAAGTTATTTAGGATCGACTTTAGACAGCATAGAGAAAGCAGAAGTCCTATGAATATCATAGGCTTTAGCCCTAGGGTTTAGTGTTGGTGATATGGTCTTTCTTCGGGTGTCGGCCATAAAGGGCATTATGAGGTTTTGTAGCAGGGGTAAACTAATCACCAGATTTATTGGGACTTATGTGATCACATGGAGGGTTGGAGATGTTGTGTACAGGCTTTCCCTACCTCCAGAGTTAGATGTTATCCATCCTATATTGTATGTATTGATACATTACTAGTATGTCGCTGACCCATCCTATATACTTCACTGAGACTGTGTTGATTTATGATACGTTGACTTATATTGAGAAGCCAGAGGCCGTCAAAGATATGGATGTGAAATGTCTCAAATCTAGAGATATCCCGGTTGTGAAGGTTATATGGGCACATTGACCAATTAAGGAAGCTACCTAAGAGATAGAGTGTGATATGTAGGCCGAGTATTAACATTTGTTCGAGCCTTTAGGTACTGCCCTTTCCTTGACTTTCGAGAATGAAAGTCTTTTTAGTGGTGGATGTGTAATGACCTGTTTGGTTATTTACTTACCTTTTAGTTTCTTCAATGTTTAGAACTTTCTGTTAGCTTCCCCAAGTCATTTATGGCCTACTCTGGCAGTCCTATAGCTTGTTATCTCAGTTCCTCTGGTTTGAAGGCTTAACCTTGAAATACTGGAACTCAAGAGTTAATTCATTGTAAATGCTCTCAAAATCGTATTTCAACAGTTCCTTTAGCTTTGGAACACCGACTTGGTTCTAGTTGCATCTTTAGTTCATGTCCCAGGGTTTTCATTTTGAGTTGAGATGTATTGTGGAAATTTAGTTTAGCCAAAGTTGATTTTGGAGCCTGTTTGGGTATTGGTGATGAGAGCGTCTGATCAGAATTCAAATGCTTTTATCAGCCTGGAATAATGATTTTTTTTCTAGTTGAGTCATTTGTTTGCTTCAGGAGGTATCTGATTCATTTTGAGTATGTTTGTTGAAAGTTTAGACATTGACTCTTTTTTGTTCCAAGGGTTTTTTCTTTCAAAAAAACCTCGAATGTTCATTTCGACGATTACACTAGATCAAGAATGTCATTCCTATGCTAGTAGTATGTTTAGTTGTTGAATTCAGGCTCAGGATACTCTTTTTAGGCCCCACAGAGTTTTCCTTTTAGCTATTGGGAGTTTCAGGCACAGATCTCCTTGTCAACAGGTTTGGTCTCCTTGCGATGCTGCCCTAGTGGATAGGGTTCCTTCCCTGCTAATATTTTCCTATGGGCAATTTTTTGTCCCTGCAACCCTTCTTTAGCCCCTGCTCCCTTCCCGTTACCCCAGTAATTCAAGCCAAGAAAGGCTAGGGATGCACCAACGAGTTCTCCACTACGTAGTGAGTTCTCCCCTATGGTCATATGGTTGGCGGCTGTAAAATTTGTTGCTCCCTTATTTCTTCATTTCCTAACTTCAATTCCTCCATTTTATGTGACCTTGAGCTAGTTGTTTCAAATTTCTGAGTTGAGGGTAGCATTGGGAGGTATTTGTGAACAAATGTTAATCATTATTCTTGTGTTTCTCTGGATCATTCCCTTTGATTCCAACACTTTTAGTTGGTGAAAATTATTTATTTTCCTACACCATATGAACTTGATTTCTATTCATTCCTTCATTGTTTTAGCTCAATTTTGTACCATGTGCTCTATGAGCTGGGCTTTACTCAGAGGTACCTTCAAAATATTTTCCAGATTATGGGGCCCATGGGCCCATTTTTAGTCTCGAATTTGACCCGAATGGTTTTATGCAATTGGGTATTATTTTAATAGCTTGACCTTTATTTTACTAGTTTTGAGTTGTTCTATATGTTTTTGCGGTGTTTTGGGGATTTCAGCGAGCACTTCAAGGTTTTCATTAGTCCCCAGGTAGGCTAGGCTTACTTATTTTTAGTCTGGGTTATTGTAGAATGCCTTTGTGATGTGTCTAGTTGTGTGGTATGGTTATTAGGTAAGAAGTGATATTGCATTAATTTATTCTCTTATTTACTTGATTTTGGGGGTCCCCTGGAGGAACATAGTGTGTTTTGTTCTATGTGTGATTGTCCTGTCCTTGCCACAGGCAACCTCGAACCTTATTGGCTACGTTGAGCCATTATATGACAAAAGTGAGAAAGTAGAGTTCTTAGTTGTTGGCCTCGGGTGGATCCTAGCATGTTGTTTGTATCTATATTATTGTTGTGCCACGATCATGCATCTTAGATATTGAACAATGGTGGATTAAGCACGGGCGTGGTCTGGGGATATGGTAAAGGTGTTATCAAACTTAACCAAAATTGAAAGGTTTTCCTGGCTTAATAACTAAAAAGCGAATTTCTTTCTTATATCTATACTTATGCCACGACCACCTAGTGGTATGGCACTATTTTTAGAATATAACCAAAATAGAGCTATGACTGTCACAGGGTTATATCTTTGTCACCAAGAGGTGGGGTCCTTCAGGAGTGCGGTCCCCACGGTTGATTAGGAGGCGCGGTCCTCTAGGGTGCGGACCCTACTGTTGATATTAAAGCATGGATCTCAAGGGCACTAACCTCCGAGGCGAGGACCCAACTGTTGGCACTTAGGCGAGGCCTCCTAGTATGAGATGGCTATTTTCCAACATACTTTTCAGCACCCCTGTACATTTTTTCTACTCGTATTGTTTGTACTTATCACTCTTAAGGGGGGAGTCACTGTGACTTATTGTTGTGTTGTTTATGCTTATTAGTTAGATGGGGCTTCAGGTATGTTTTTCGTGTGCTTCTTCTATTTGTATTTAGTGGTCTTATGGGGGGCCATTATGGTTATTATTTGTTCCATACTTTATCATATTCACGTTCATGCCTTATTACTTGTGGTTACCTTCAACTGCCATACGGGTATTAGTATGCTTAGCTGGAGGCCAGATACACTTTCTATAGCTCGTTTCTTATCCTATGTGATAGTTGGTTATCCATGTGTGACAGCCGTGCTTAGGCTACTTGTTTAGTTATTGTACATCCTTTCTATTAGTAATAGTTAGCATTTGTTCTTATTACCTATTTTTGTAAAAGTTTGTTTTACATTGCTTACTTACTATTCTGGACCTGATTTACTTTCCTTTCCATTTCTTTACTTGTTTCTTATTTAGCTAGTTGGCCTGTGATGCCTATTGGGTTCCCTTATTTGGTGCTCAAGTTTCACTTTTGTACCTTCTTCACGTTGTAGATACCAATAGGGGTTATCAGAGATGACGTGATTATGCTTGGTAGATTTGTTGATCAGTTGATACTACTATAAGCTTTGATGTTCGAGCTGATCATGGCATCCATAATTTATAACCTGCTCTATTTTGTCCATGGTAGGCCTTGTGGAGTAATATTTCATGGGATATTGTACTTGTATATATTTCTCTTTTGGATACTCTGTTTAGCATCTCTGTATGCCATTGACACCAGGTTTTGTGGAGTTGGGTTGTAGTTATCTATTTCTGTCCTATTGCTAATTCTTTAATTAATTATTATCATGTTGTTAATGTTTATGAGCATTAAGTAGCTTGGGATGTAGGGAAAGGATTTTCTACGGGAGGATTATAGACACCATCTTGATCCGAAATTTGGGTCATGACATGTGTTTTCGTTCATGAGCCCACATTTTAGATAGGTTTTGGTGTTTTTTGGGGTAGCGATCACATCAACGGACCACGATCATGGTGAGTAATTTTTGGTTGTAGTTTCGCAATCGAGATAGTGCACTACGATCACGGTGCCATGCAGCTGGGTAGTGGACTTATTAAAACACAAACTCTTGCTTATTTTCATGTAAACCCTAACTCTAAAATCCTATTTTGGCAAACTCTAATCAATAAATTCAAACATTACTACTGGGTAACTATTTTAAATCATTTCTCATCAATTTCGAAGAACTTTAACATTATTATTACATGCAATTTGAAGGTTCGAAATAAAAAAATGGTGGTTTAAAGAACAAACTCAAAAATTATTAAAAAAAACTTGATTTTGAATCATGAAATCGATTGGGTTTTAAATTAAACTAGATAGCTACTTTCCCGAATGGATGGGCAACATGGTTTCGGTATTAAAATTTGGTTTTCACCCCCTAAACCCAAGGTGAGTTTTTTAATAAACTTTGAATATTTTAATTTTTGGGTGTTGATTATACTTCATTGTATTGTTTTTTTTGGTAACTAGTTATGCAGGGTTGAAGGCCTTCCTGAAAAGGAAAAGCTCCTGGGTGAATTGGTTCTTCAAAATTTAAGGCAAAAGTGAGGTTCATTTGACATTTCTATAACTTATTAACGATTGCATTCTAGATTGCTGTAATTTGGGATAAATAGGTAACTTGGTGGTGATAATATCAAGCATGTCGGGCCTAAAATGAGATAGTTTGTGATCATGTGACTTCTTGTGAAATTGTTGAACCATATACTTGATTAAGTTTCTTTGATTTGACTTATGTGATTGAAAATGATATCTTGAGGTAGATGGCGGGGCTTAATTAAGTAATTTTATTGACATTTCCCGTGATGATTTATTGATACATTTATAATCAATGTTGTGATGCTCGTTTTGGATAAATTGAAGTGAAAAAGATATTCTTGATAGTGATTACCTATGAAAGCTAGATATTATTATTTTGAAATTTTAAATATGATATTCCTATGATTTTCTATGATTCACTCACTTTATGTAATGACCTCAGGGTTATTTTTGTGTTTTTCCTATTCCTTCATGCTTAGATCTCTCGTAACTGCTCCAAGTCATTTATGACTTGTTGGGACCGATAGTTTGGTTCCCTTGAGGTTTCATAGCTTCTCTTCTTTGGGTTTATAGCTTCCTCGACACCTACTCGGCCTATATGACCCTTAATCATCATTACATAGATTCCATTGGGTCAGGAGTATTTTCTTTATCTCAGTCTTCCAGTTAGAAAAATAAGCTCAGTTTAGGTCCCACATCAAGGTATTTATCTATGGAAATACATTCTGGTGATTCTACGATCATTTTTACGAGGTAGTTCTTTATTTTCTCTATTGTAATAAGTTTCTAGGATTATACGCTTAATTACTACCATTAGTTTGAGCCATTTTATACCATATGACGTATAAGTTGCGCTCTATGTGTTGGCATAAATATTTCCTTTTTTCGAGCAATTAGTATTTATGGACCCGATTTTAGTTTGGATTTCGACCCCACTATTTATATAAAAATATGAGTCTTATGATACTCATCTTGACATTTGGATTATATTTTGGCTTACCTCATGTGATTTCGAGATTCAATGTGATTCCTTTCATATTTGGGAACATTCTAGGTAGGCTTGGTCTACTTTCTTTAGACTAGGTACTAGTGTCGTATATGCACGATTAGCCACCAGCTCGAGATTGGGATTACTAGTCGAGCCCCTATATGCTTATTCTATGGCTACTTAGATGGGTTGTAGTTGGTTACTTACCGTAGGCTATATTTTCTACCCATATGTCCAACACCGACTTTGGAACATAGTATGTTTGGGGAAGGAGTACACAATTTGGTGTGTATTTCTTATATGTTGACTCTAGAATGTAGAATGGTCCGAAAGTGATTATACTAGTGGTTAGATCTTAGTTGCTATCTGATGATCTAGGTTGGTGCCTTTAGAGTAGATCTAGGTAGGCTGATTATTCTGTATTTTACCTAAGGTATTGCGGATGATTAGGGCGTGCGTGACTACTTGGCCCTAAATAGAGGGATGCGGCTTAGCTGTTAGTTAGAAACCCTTTGTGATTACACTAAACCTAGCAAGATACAACTTTGTTCGATAGTTAGCAACTCTGTGCAATGATATTGTACCCTATCTTGATGCGAGTTTCAGAGTGATTTGTACTATATTGAGCTATGATAGATCATTATTTTTCTTGTATGGGTGTGTATTGACACCTAAACGTGATCCCTATGGGAAGTTGTGGCAGCCTTATTATGATTATTCATAGCTTGGGACTGCAGTTGGGCTAAGAGAGGAGGTACCCTGTAACTAAGGCTTGGCAGCCATGTAATGGATTCCAATTAGTAGCCTAAGACCAACTTATCCTGTTGATTCATTCTGTGTACGAGCATGTATTAATAGTAAAAAAATAACTGTATTTTAACAATGTAATAATCAAAAATTGATCTCTTATACATTATATGTATCCACAACTATGGTAGTAGTATGGAGCTACTTTCTCGCACTACCTGATCTATTTTCTCACTGGCACTCTGACTTTTAGGTACTGCCTACCTTGCAGTAGTTAGGCTTCCCTGTGGTTCTGATTTCTCTATTTTGATGGACTTAAGTTCCGCTGAGATAGGATATACAGATTCATCCCGAGGCTTGGAATTTGTTCCCTGATGACTATACCACTAATGTGTTGTTTACGAGGTTTGCATGCGGGTTTGAGTTCCTTCATGAGGGTCGCTATGCTTAGGACATGACACATAGCCTAGGGGAGGGGAATACAGGGGAGTAATGGTATAGGGTTTGAGTCCTCCGTGGTGCTACCTCACGTGCCTTATTATCGGAGGAGGAGCATGCATGATTACTATTGTGATAGTTACCTTTCCAACATCCTTTTGCATTACATCCCTATGCATTGATTTTTACTCTTCGAGGACTTACCGGAGGAGTACCTATTGGTTTACTTGGTTGACTGATTGTATCTACCGGTAGTATAGGATATTAGTCGGGTTTATTTTCTAGTAGGCTTTGTTTCTCTTTTCTGTCTCTGGTAGGTACCATTCATGCACTTGTTGTTTTTACAGTTAGCTTAGTTTCTTATTGGTTTTGTATTCTCTTATTGGTCCTTCCTTGTGTTGGCTATGTTGGAGCTCTAAGTATGTGTCACGTTTGGTCATAATTTTTTTGTGACCTAGGTTTTATGGGTTATACCCTATAGTGGCTTCCCTTCGTATTTGTTAGCTACTGCTACAGTTACCCCCCCTCCGCCCTCTTCTATTGTTCACTATATGCTAGTACCGTATTTATTGTGGTAGCTCTTTACCTTACTTATGATTACTTTTAGCCAGTTGGCCTATGATGCCTACTAGGTAACCATTGTTTTGATACTCATGCTACACTTCTGCATCTTTTTTTATGCAGATCATAGTACGAGCCAGAAGAGCGGATCCGATTGCCTGAGATAGTTCAAGGAGATTTTGGTAAGAAGTTGGCAACCTTGCTTACGGATTTTCCTTCCATTATCAGAATTGTACTAGTTAGATCGTGTATATCTATATTGTAGTTTTACCCAGTTATGGGTTATATTTTGTTTTTTTCTATATATAGATGCTCTCCATCCACGATATTAGGTTCTGGGGGTTAGTTTCGGTTATATAATTATATTTGATATTTTTCTTCTTCTTTTCATCTCCCTTCTTCTTCTCTTTTGGTTCTTGGTATTGGCCCATAGATTTATGTTTTGGGATGGGGCTAGGCTTGTATACCTGTGGGATATAGACGCCATCACAACTTGATTTTTTGGTCGTGATAGAGTGGTATCAGATCTCTAGGTTTATTGGTGTCTCTGGATGTATGTGCAGGAGTTTGGTAGAGTCCTACAGATCGGTACATAGACGTCTGTATCCTATCTTCCCAAGGATATAGGGCTCTTTTATAGGATAATTTTTGTTGACTCTTTTGTGCAAGATCTCCACTGGTTTCTTAGTTTTTTCTTAGTTCTATTCCTCCGCAGATGGTCTGTACTCGATCAGTACCCAAAGGTGATGATGCTCCACCGCCCTGCAAAGAGTTCCAATTAGGGGTCGGGGTAGAGCTAGATCTCAGGGGAGAGGCTGGGCTAGATTTGAGTAGAATGATCTTGCACCAACAGATCTACCTTCACATCAGATACAACCATCTTCCAATGATGAACTTGGAGGCCTGTGTCAGAGTATGATTGTTATGTTTTGTCGAGCACACCCTGATGAGGGTTAGAGTTTGGCCCAGGGAGTGGAACAGGGTGCCCCATCTCCTCCTATTTATCTGGTACCAGTGGCAACCACAGTTCCTCCTTCACAGCTTACTCCAGAGGTAACATTGTTTCAGCCGCAATTCCTGCCTCAACCTATAGTTTCTATCATGACTTCCATGGACTGGAAGATCTATAATCATTTTATTCATATGAGGTATCCAAGATTATCTGTTGATTCCAGAAAGGATCTATATGATTTCAATGTCGAGTGTGAAGGGAGGCTACAGACTTTGTGTTTGAGAGGGATACAAGGGGTTGATTTCATGGGTATTAGTTAGATGGTCGGGATAAGTCCTAGTGGAAAGCAGATAGGGACAGTAGACCAGTAGGGTCTACACCAATGACATGGAGTTAGTTTGTGGATGCCTTCATAGCTCAGTATGTTCCCTAGAGTTTACAAGGAAATCAAAACTAAGTTTATTGACTTACTGCTTGGATCGATGACAGCTTTTGTGTACGAGGATTGATTCATCACAACTTTCGAGGTAAGGGGCTTTTATTAAGCCAGTAGAGACTGAACAAGTCCTCAATTTTATATCTAGATTGAGATCATCATTACAGGAATATGTTAAGTCATTTCTTTCTTAGGGTAGTCCATTATTGGAAGTGGTTGATCGCACTCGTAACATGGAGATGAATCTTTGCTTGTCCTAAAGGGGTGGTGACAAGAGACAGTGATGCCAGGGCAATTTTAGTAGGTATCGATCTTATGGGAGATAGTATGAAAATGTAGACCTTACCAGCAGCCACAACAATAGTATCAGGGGCAGTCTAGTAGACTAGTCTAGGCCTCCTTGCCATTAGCTATCAGGGACCAGAATATCCAACCCTTTAAGGGCATCAACTGGGGCTTAGGGTTGAGGTTTCCCAATTAGTGGTTCCAGTTGAGGCAGAGGTTGTGGTTTATATGAGTTCGGTGAGATAGTTCAATATGCCAGAGATTGTCTAAGATACCGAGCTAGTCAAATAGCAACTCAGGTTACAAGGTCTCTACATAAAGTACCACCATTTGCCAGAGGTGGTCAGACAGCGACTCGAGGCAATTGGGGTAGGGATAGAGGGACAGAGGAGGCAAAAAAGGAGGAGATCAGCAAGGCTCTGGGACTCGTCAATTTCATGTCGTACCTGCTATATCCTTAGTAGAGGCTTCTGATGTAATGGTTACGGGTATATTATTTATTTATCACCGTCTAGTCTTGGCATTGTTTGAACTTGGTTCGACATACTTTTATCTTTCTGTGTATGTTGCATCCCATTTCGGTGTTGTATATGAGCCTTTACCTGTGAATGTGAGTATGGCTACTCCCGTTGGTTAGCCTTTATGTGATAGTACCCTATTTGTTGTGGTCACTCTTTACCTTACTTATACTTACGTTTGACTAGTTTTCCTACTATGTCTACTGGGTACCCGTTATTTTGGTACTCATGCTACACTTCTGAATATTTTTGTGATGCACGACATAGTACGATCCAGCAAAGCAAATGCGATCGTGCGAGATAGATGTGTAGTTGCAGGAGTTTTTGGTGAGCAGTTGGCGAGTTGCTGACCTATTTTTCCTCCATTACCATATTTTCCTAGTTGGATCATGGATACCAATATTGTATTTTTCTCCGTTATGGGTTGTATTTTGTACTTTTCTGTATATAGATATTGTACAACCATGATACCAGGTTCTAGGGGGCTAGTTTTAGATGTATAATTCTATTTGATATTTCTGTTTATCTCCCTTATTCTCTTTTGGTTCTTGGTATTGGCCAATCTCTTTACGCTCTAGGAAGGAACTAGGCTTGTCTAGTGGTGGGATATAGAGGTTACCATAAATCCATTTTCGGGTCGTAACACTTTAATATTTGAATATGTTACATGAATAATGTCTTGTAAGCTATGAAAAATATTTTGATAGATTTTCCAAATTCCGTATCCAAATGTCTGGTTTGGT
This sequence comes from Withania somnifera, assembly GCA_039654485.1. Classification (NCBI taxonomy): domain Eukaryota; kingdom Viridiplantae; phylum Streptophyta; class Magnoliopsida; order Solanales; family Solanaceae; genus Withania; species Withania somnifera. The sequence goes on from JBDJHY010186362.1 coordinate 11,408, forward strand.
AGACAGATAGAAGTTCATTATCGTGTCTGAGTTATTGGGTAGACAATCCGAGCTCCATTTCTGAATATTTGAGATATTGATTAAACTATCTGAGGTCCATTCAGGATGTTTAAAATTATGTATTACATGGACCTCGCGAATCCCTCATGGGTCCTGGATGATACATAAATAAATGCCAACAGGTGTGTACATAAGATGCACATACATTGGGCTACTTACATTATGCATTGCTTTCACTTGATATATGGCATTGACTATTAGTCTGTTTTCAATGATTTCTTGATATTATTGGATATCTTTTAATGACTTTGGATTATTTGTTATTTGTCAATGACTTGTGATCATTTGGTTTCTACGTGATTTCATGAGACCTCCTTTGATACTTATTGTTATTATTTGAGCATATTATCTATGTTTTATAATTGAGGGTATTGTGTAATCATTTGGATATGTATATCCTGGATTTGTATTGTTGACTGGGATATAATATAGCTATATAAAATTGTTACAGGTTGTAGTACCGGAGCAATGGTTGGGTGTCAAGGAATTTC